>MKEJ01050046.1:0-12711 GCA_001753735.1 Embelia ribes | reverse complement strand
TCATAACTAAACTAACGAAAACAATAAATACAGTAACAATAAAATCAAAAGAAAATATACTTAAGTTCTAATTCTGCAATAATAAAAATAAATAATAGTAATTTTAATGATATATGATAATTAAACAGTAAAATTAATAATTTTTCTAGCCAATAATGAATTAAAAGCAGAATTATAATCTCAAATTATAAAGATAATAATTAAACTAATAAATAACTAATTAAAAACAAGAATTAAATCACTAAAAGTAAAATAGTACCGAATAAATTGGATGATTATTAAAAATATTGGAATTCAAAACAAAAGATAACAGAAAATTTATATATCACTACAAAATTATTAGAATTCGTAAAATTTTAAAAAAAATACAACTGTACAAAAAAAAATGAAGTTATTATTGAAACTCCGTCTCTGCCGCTGCTAATTCCTTGTGTATGTCCCTTTTTGTTGTGTTAATAGCTTTACATTATTTCAAGAAAAAATTCATAAGTACAGCTAGGAACGTCCAAATTGATTTTCGTTAGAACCGTTGAACCATATTTTAAAGATTTACGCACCGATACCAAATATAT
This sequence comes from Embelia ribes, assembly GCA_001753735.1. Classification (NCBI taxonomy): domain Eukaryota; kingdom Viridiplantae; phylum Streptophyta; class Magnoliopsida; order Ericales; family Primulaceae; genus Embelia; species Embelia ribes. The sequence continues at coordinate 12,139 of MKEJ01050046.1, read as the reverse complement.
TCATATTAACACTAGATTTTCTTCGAACACTCGCATATGATATTCTGAAAATTTGTTTCGTCATATTTTACTCAAATCCGGGCCTAAACCACTTTTACATGAAATGCACAATAATTCTTATAATATCATAATTTTTCACATATTATGTATTAATTACATTTTAAAAATATAAATGCACCATTTTAACGCCCTAAATATGTAATTTTTCAAGCCCAATTAATATACACAATATAATTAGAGTAATTTTTTTTTGTATGATCAATGAAAAATGCAATATAATTACAATCTTTTCATTGCTAATAAAAAAAATATTTGGAATAATTTTTAAATTTTTATTCTTATTTTGGTATATGATATTTTTGTTACATGAAAATTTTATAAATCCATGTACAAAACACGTTAACGTATTCTAGTATTTTAAAGGGCTCATAGAAAGAAATTACTGAGTCATCACAGTCACATAATTATATACGTGTAAATTAAATTATATAATAAGTATTTTATTTAAAAAGAGGTATGACTTCTTCTGTAAACTTTAGTTGCCATATCAAGACAACAAAAATGACTAGGACCTTCTTCTATTAAAAGGTTAATATAAAGGGTGTTGAATCAATTCAAAATTTATGACTATTACAAATTGAGTTTTTTCTCGTCATTGAACAAATGGTTGGAATATTAGAATTAGTGACTAAAACCTGATTTTTATTCTTCGGAGTCCATAGAAGATCTTGTTAGAACATAATGAGAGCTCTCCTCATGGCTCTCCTCATGGTATTTGCACTTGTTTATCATGTTTACTTCGTTATGTAGAATTTTTCTTGTTTATCCTTACGCGACCTCCTCATGGTTAAATAAGTAACTTCAATCGTTTACACTTGAATTGTTAGCCTTTGAGTCTATAGAATTCAATTTATTCAAAAGATAATGAGAGTGCTTGTTATGCTAACGGAAATTGCACTTTATTATGATATGGAACTTTTATATATTAGGTGTTACGTCCTGACGCATATTTTTTTATTAAAAGATGAACGGTCATCTAGATCTAGTTTAGCGACATTGATGATACATCTCGTACTTGTTTGGAAAATATGAGAAAATTGAGGGACAAACTTTCACAGCTACTAAGGACGTTCCACCTACCAAATTAACATTTTTTTATCTCCTATATGTTAGTTCGATTACAAAAGTTAGCATTTAATTTATTAGCCAAATGTTTTCTCAAATTGCAAACTAGCTACTATATTAGTCTATATGCAACTCCAAAAATAAATGATAGCAAGAACATCAAAGAAAAATTGGGAAAGAAATTAAAAGATGTGACGATCTAAGTCGTAAACATCTGATATATTACAAATGTATAGCATCTTAACTTACACATAAGCATGATTTATCTTGAAAAAGTTTAAAAATAAAAGAACCGAAATTCATAAAAATTTGAATTCGTCTATGTTCCTTATTTTCTAGCTCAAAGCACGTTTCTCCACATTTTAAAACTTCGTTTTGATATGCAATCTCGACAGTGGTACATTTTTTTTTTTTCTTATTCAATAATTTTCTTTAACTGTATACGCACTTGTAAAAGCATTAATTAATTCTAATAAGAATTAATTAATTCACACCCTTCAATATCTCTCCTTTTTATCTCCGAAGATTCCATTGGTTCATTTCTATGTACTATGGAATCTTTTTACTTCCCCCAACGTATTTTCAGGTGGGTTTGTCCTCAACCTATTCCCCATAATACATACATACATACAAACAGAAATATATATATATATATATATATATATATATATATTTTATATATGTGCTGTGATTTCTAAAATTATATTTCCCCACGAAATTTATTTAGACTAGCAAGTTAAATTATGTTCCTTTCACTGCACAATTAATTTAAAACATAAATGCAGTAACACGCTATTTTCTGGTAAACTGTTACTTCACTTGCATATTGCAACCAATCTCCCAAACCAATTAGGAGACAAATATGGAAGATCTTAAATCCTACATACCTTAATGGCAATTATACATTCTTATATTTAAGTAATTGTTGATACTTCTCTAATAAGGAGGATTAAACTTTTTACACAATAAATAAATAACAGATACATTTCGGGTGTAAAGTTTAGCGTATCCAAAAGTCGCTCTCATCGTGATCTGGATTAATTTATTCTCAACCGTACCACTTCACTTCGGCACGTAGCATTTATTAGATGAGAGAATTAATTACAGCTCACTAAGCACAACCTGTCGGCAACTGTACAGTGAATGACTATAATAATGCACATCAACATTGCTTAACCATCTAATTGTCATTGAATCAATGGCGCTCTCAACAGAGGAAGGAAAAGAAAATAAGGAGAAGAAAAAAACACAGTCATCAATATCAAGTTAGAATCCGTACCACGCCTTGCAAAAAAATAATGACTAGAAAAAACTATTATATGGAAATTATACTTGTTTATAGATTTAATGTGCACTAAAGATAAGTTTTCGAGTCCATCAAGTGTTTTGAGAAACCGAAACTAGTGCCAAATTTAAGAAGACACATGACAGAAAAAAATTGTACTATTTTGATTCCAAAGTATTTTTTTTTATTCGTTTTACTCCTTCCGGTCTTTTGTGAAAGCAAATTGAAGAAATTTTTAAATGAGTGATATTTTGACAACTTCAATATACAAAAAATGGATGAATTGCCAAATTATCATTTCATTAAATGCTTTTTATTTTCCAAAATTATCCATTCAGGCTAAACAATGCACTTTTTTGCATATTCCCAATAAATTAATTATGGGCATTTTAATCAATATATTTTTATTAATCATTTCTTTACCTTGTGCCTCAAAACCTAGTATAAGATGAGTTAAAAAATAAGCGGAGGGAATATTTTCTAGGATTTATGGCTAGTGATCGACACGTGGCCATGTTCCTAAAGTTGAGAATTTTAAGAATGTTTCGTTAAAACCGTCGCCCTTGATTTTCGGAATTTTTAATCCTCTAGGAACCTCATTGGTTGGGAAAGCAACTCAAAATACTGACTCGGTTTCATATAAGTGCAGGCATCATAAGAATTAAGAAAATTATTAAATAACATTATTTGTATAAAAAATAATGATAGTTTACCATATTATTTTTTGTTAAAATACTAAAAAAATTAATGTATTGAATAATTAATAGGGATAAAATTGAAAAAAAAATTAATAAGACAACCTTTGTTTTCTACATTCAATGCAATATGAACAGAATTTTTTCTAAAATGACGCCTAATATGAAATGTAGGGAGTATAAGAAATTTTACCAAAAATTGTAAAAAAAAAATAATTGTACAAAATTATTAGGTTTTAAGAATAAATTAGTATAAATTGAGAAAAAAATTGCTATAAGTATTTTTATATCAAAAGTACTAGTAGTAATTTGTTCCCAACTTATAATAATTGTTTTTAAAAAAAATTATGTATTGAGAGGACTTCCCATTGGTTAAATTTAAATGAGTGAGGAATCATATTGGTACCCCAAATTTTTTTCCAGGTGAGTTGGCCTACTTCCCAACTCTAGAAAATATATTCCCTCAAGGGGGAACTACATGACTAAGGAAAATAAATAAATAAATGAAATTACACTTAATTTTCTTCTATCTTAGTTTTTTAACCCTTGTTATTATTTTAGCCTCGTCATAATTTTGTTTTTCACCTTTCAGCATCCCCCTTCGCACCCCCAAATTTTTTTATTCCTAATTCAGAAATTATGTTATAAAACTTATTTAATTGTCAAATCAAGAGACCAAATATGAAACTACCTTCTTTTCCTTAAAAAGGTAATAACGAGGTTTTGCATCCTACCTACCAAATATATATTTTTTTCGTTCATCTAATTGTTAGAATAATAGTATTAGCAATTAAACCTTTCAATTAAAGGTGATTTAATTATTTGTAAAATTAAAAAATGATATTCCATTTAAAAATTCATTTCCTTTTTCAACGGATAATTGTCCGCTTCAAATTTATGTTACTGTTTAGGCGACAACAAAAGCAAATTGTTGTCAACATCATTTGATATGCCTAAAGTAACTTTCCATCCATTATGCTTTAAATACATTTAGCTTATCGCACACTAGATCTGGTTTAAAAACATTGACAAAGCGTCTTATATTTGTTCAGAAAATATGATAAAAGGGAGGGACAAACTTTCACAAATACTAGGGAAGTTGTGCCTACTAGGTTGTCATTTTTAATTCCAATTAATTTGGTTATAAAATGTGTTTTTAAGGTTTTACCGCATCCAAATGTCACTCTTACCATGATTTGGTATAAACTAATTCCCAAAAGTACGACTATTGACCCGTAATATTTATTAATATAGAAAATTTATCACAAGACAGTAAGTGCAGCCTGTCACCAGCTATAAACATTATATTTATCTTATCTTATCTTGCCTTATTCTTTGTCTGAAAGCTCCATTTAAACTTAACATATTTTAATAATGCACCACAACCGACGAATATAATAAAGTGAGCGAAAGAGGGGGAATAAGTGAAATAACCGTTAGTTATTATCAAATAACATGATTTTTTAACTATGTTAAACACACACAAAATACATAGTTAAACGATCTTGATCTTCATGATGTTCAAAAAAAAATATAGAGTTAGAAAACGTACCTTGAGCATGAGGAAGAATAAGTGGGATGCATGAACCCTTGCTTATCAGAATGACGAAAATCTATATGTGATATGATACAACTTGTTAAAGAAATGAGTTTTTCCTTCTTATTCTCTTTCTACACTTGGATATTTTATGTGTTAAATAAAATGATAGAGAATATTGATTTGTAGTTTTTCTTATTGCTTTTTTTTTTCTCTGGGAAAAAATTACGAAGATAAAAGAGCATAATAGTTAAATGATATATATTTTTATTATAGGTGGATGTATTCAAATATATTTTTAAATTTTTTTCCGCACATCATCTAATACAAATTGATTTGATGCAATTTAATTTTTAATTAAGTTGTTAACTATAAATCAAAGAACCTTTCTAATATAGCCGGGCAGTAAAAGCAAAAGCCTTCTACTTTTGGCAGTGAGAAAAATTAGTGGGAGATTTATAAAGCGATATAATTTCCCAAGCCGGAAATTAATAGGAGAATAATGTGAACTAATAAATTAAACAAAATTATTGATATGATGAACAAAAGTAGAAAAAGAGACAAAAAAAAGGTGAAAGAGGAATAGTTAAATTTAATCCTTCAATAGCAAGAGCAGAGGAGGAACACGTGTCAGACATCTATACCGTTGAGGCATAATCACCAAAACGCCTAAGCAAATAAAGAATTGTGGGGTCACAGATATGAACCCTGTAGTTTCAACTAAACTTTTATTTGGTTCGTATTGTTTTCATTATGTTACTTATAGTTCTTTCTTTTTTGATATATGACATATTTGGTCCCTGTAATTAGCTGAAAGTTATATTAAATGATAGAAACACATCACGTGATATTCTTTTTACAATTACTTATATTGCTCTGATATCAAAATGTGAGCATGTTGATTAGTCCTAGAAAATATGATTTCTGGCATATAGTTTGAATTATTTTACACTTTATTATATGATTTATTACTTTATATGTCTCAAATTCTTTTACTTGTTAAACTTATTGGTTTTGTAAGAAATTGATGCTAAATCGAGCTTAACAGCGATGAAAACGTATATCGATAATTCAAGACACAAATCCAAGAAACAAGATGAAGGAAAGATGAGCCAAATGTACTTAAAAGTAGAAATTAAGAGTTGAAAAGGTGAAGAATAAAAGAGTTTGAATTGAAGAAGTGTGAAAATTTGGCTAAGGCATGAAAGAGTCGAAGAAATGAAGCCGTTCGAACGGCTCCTGCATAGCGTTCGAACGACATTCAAAGCAGATTTCAAAAGCATGTGAGCAATGTGAAAATTTCAATTTTGGATGGTAGTTGTTGAGATCTAAGATCTTATTTATATTTGTTTAGCAATATATTATTGTAATAAATGGTTTTATAGTTGCTAGTTGAATTATGGTCATTTGTTTTCTCTCAATTTTTTACTATAAAATGGCGCTCTTGCATCACATTCAAAACATTCATTCAATCAATAAAAGTATTCAACAAAAACACTCTCTTTCTCTCAATCTCTATTTTTAGTTTCTAAATTTTATGAGTAGGGTAGTTTAGTTTTTATTTTCAAGTTCAAATTGTAGAAGCTAAGGAGAGAATCCTCTCCTTTCCATTTCATCTTGTTCTTACTTTGTGAATATTTCTATACTTTTTCTTAGTTTCTAAATTTTGAATGCTTTATTAGTTAGTTTTTACTTCAAAGATTGCAACTTTTTTTCTAAGCTTAAGGTAGATCTTTATTTTTTCCATACTTATTTAATACTTTTAGCTTATATTTTGCCATATTCTAGTTTAAAGATTAAATCTTCCATGCTAAATTTTGTTATTTGTGCTTTCTTTTTTTTTTCATCATCATGAATAGCTAGTTTCTTTTAGATTTGTTCTAATTTGATAATGATACTATGAGATAGTTTTTGACATTACATACTAATTAGGGATTAACAACTACTAGCTAGTAATTTATTAGTTTGAATAATGTTTTTACATATGCCATCAGTAGTAAATTATATTTTCAGAAAATAGTTGGGGTCTTGACCTATGCAAATCTTTTGAAACCCTTATACGTAGTTATGAACATGCTTCGATGGCATTCTCGTGGTAGTTTAGCCGCATTAATAAACTTGATAATTGTTTTCCACAAAAAAAATTATAATTTATGAATTTGGAGTTCAAACTAGTAAAATTTTAGTAAAAAATAGTATGTAATGGAGGATATAGCACACTCATGTATCAGAGTAAAACTAGGAGTAAGTCACTTTTTATTTTCTGTTTATATTGCATTTTAGACATAGTTACACCTTAACTCACGGCGATGTATCTTTTTAATTTTTAAATTGACTAGGTTTTTTTATAACTCTGTAATTGATAGAAATATTTAGGTAATTTTCCTAGTCAGTAGGAATCCTTGAGATTCGATACCTAGTACTTACCAGTAAAATAATGATCGATACCGTATATTTGCGGTTTTAAATTCAACATCTTTTTGGTTTGGTCAAATTTTTAGTGCCATTATCAGGGACTCTTCTAAGGAGATACATATATGTTTCTCGATTTTATAGATTTTCAGGAGATTTAGTTAATTTTTTTCTTTTGTCTTTCCTTTTCTTGAAAAAAAAACTATATTAAAAAAAAAGATGAGTTTTTATGCATACAATCGTCCTCCTTTCTCGGACAATGTTATCAACGAGGTCAACCTCTTAGCTCAGCAAAATGCTTATTCATCAACTATTTGTTTCTTGTGCCATGCAGAATATGAATTTAAATATTCTGCAATTTTTCTAGGCATAGCAAATAGTTTGTTACGATATTCATCATTTGAGAAATGCTTAGATAAGGTCTTCATTTCTATTCTCGATTGTCAAAATGTTAGTACCGTAGCTTATCGACATTGTACAATTTGTTGTGTTATAGGACATGAGTTAGATGATTGTCCATATTTTCAAAAAATGGTAGATCATATGCGTCAATGCGTGTCTATTAGGCCTTTCATAGAGCTTGTATGGTATTATTTTCGAGACATAGTTAGGATACTTATTGTGTGCATTGTGGAGTTTCTGGACACGATTTATATTGTTGCCCAACTGTTTTTATTCCAAAAATCATAAATGGGCAACATAATTTTTATGATGACACAATGCATACAAGTACATGTGATTAGTTATACGAATCACCTTATGATAGTTATGAGGACTCATCCTTATGGGAGGGTTACGCTCAGGATGATCGAATTGTTAAAACGAGAGGTCAACTTGCGGATAGGTTGGAGAAAATAAATTGCAATTTGTAGACCATAGCTAGGAGGGTAAAAATATTAACTGAAATGATGATGAGCCCTGAGATAGAGGAACCTTTAGTGATTTCCTCCCCGACCCCAAACTTACCCAATCCACACATTGTTGATGTAGACCATTGTGTTGAGACTCAAGGTTTTCTGTTGGAACGTGATGATGTCCATTTGAATGAAAAAATCCAAGAGGATTTTCGACCTCCCTTAGCCAATTTTCCACCGTCTATTGTGAATGTTACTGAATTCCGTTTGATCAATCCTTGCGTACTTGCTTCTAAACCTATTCATGTGGAGACACCAGACAAATGGAATGTTAGTCCGGATTGTTCCAAATGTGACACTTCCAATATCATTGAAAACTATGAGTAAGAAGTTAATGAGAAATTGATAACAATTCGTGATAAGACTAGGTTGAGGGAGATATTATTTATAGACTTTGGTTTGAGGGTATTGTGTGGTGAGTATGCTAGGCATGATAGATTGCACTTTCGAACTATGAAGCTAGTTTTGTAAGAGACTACACGCACACTTATGCATAAGTTGGGGGAGTCATGGGAAAATTGAGCAAGCTTGATAGAAGGGATATGATACACACTTGTGATAAGAGGGGTCACGACAAGCGACCACTTAGATTGATGGATTTTTGGGATCCATCTCGTTTTGGTTGAGACACATGCCCATGACTCTTTTGTATATCAGTTTTTTTTTTCTATCATTTTTCTTTATTATTTTCTTTTCTTTTCTTTATAAAAAGTGCCGATATTTTGACTGTGGATTTATTTCTTATTCTTTATCTTTATTTTTTTCTTTCATGCACAATTTAATTTTTCTTATTTTTATTTTTATTTTTTATTTTATTTTATTTTTGTATATCCAATTGCATATTATTTTGAACATAGAGGATTATATTCGATTCAAGTTGGAGGGTACACCTATTTCTCTTTGAAAATTCGGCAATTTTTAAAAATAAATAATAATAATAATAATAATAATAACAATAATAATAATAATAATAATAATAATAATAATAATAATAATAATAATAATAAATAATGAAATAAAAAATAAAAAATAAATTTATTTTTCTTTTCTTTTATTAAAATTACTGAATTTTCAAATTGAAATATGGTGTAGTTATTGATGATTTGGTGTATAGTTTTGATTCAACAGGTTTATATTCAAAATGCATCTTATCTTACACACACCAGCTCGCATTTGATATGACTTCTCGACCCTTTTTACATTATGTTTTTCATTATAATATTATTCTCATTATCCTTATCTTAGCATACATGGTTTATTCATTGATATGATAGGATTGGAGAATAGAAAATGATGTAAGAGGGTAGAAAGTATAATATCATATGGCGTGTTTGAGTCCAACAATTTTTAAAAAAAGAAAATGATTTTGAGTTGTGAAATAAAACTAGAAATGCATTCTCGTCTTCATGGCTTTTAGTTTGTCATAAACTCAACTTCTTACACTCGTGCCCTGTTGGACATAGGTTTAGAAAGACAATAGAACGTTCTCCTTTTGAAACAATTCGAAAGCATATGAAATCTTGGTCTTTGAAAGAAAATGGCTTCCTTTAAAGTGTTTTGACAAAAGTAGTGCTACAGCCTAAAAATCCACTTATGAAATATAATTTTAAGCTAAAGGCAATAAGTATTTGAAGAGGTGAAAGAACCCGACATGGTAAAAAAAAAACCAATATATATAATGGAGAAAATAGTTGAAAAAATAATAAAAAATATAATATATATTGCCATCGGAAATTAGTTCGGAGTGTACTTGGAGAGATAGGGGAGAATGAGTCCGAATGACATCGCATTGACAATCGGCTCATATTTTGAAAAGTGGAAAGTTTAAATATTAAAAGCACTATAATAAAAATTGGTTTTAAGCCTAAATATTGATCAGTAAAAAGGTTCATATGCAATCTTTTTGCTTTCATTTGGATAACGTTCTTTATTCTATTATGAACATTTGTACAATTGGGCGCAAGTGTGGTGAGTTGAGTTCACTTTAAACTTTTGGTCATAAGAATTAGAATATTCTTCCTGTTTAAATTTGCTAGATCATATTGCATTTTGTTAAAAACTAGCTTTCTTGTGTTTTATTGACAAATATTGGAACTCTTATGGTGTTTGTAGGTATCGTCATTGTAAGTCCTCATGAGACTATACTCGTCCACTAGGGACACCAAGGGGTTTAAAGGCTTGGTGCATATGCTAAATGCATCCATGACTCCTATGAAAAGAAAGTTAGGCCTTGTTTAGTTTATTTTTCGCCTTCTTTATAGGTTAGTGTCTTATATATGATTCGGTATGTGCTTTCTTACTTTGCATTGCTAGAGACTAGCAATGTTTGGGTAGGAGTATGATTGGTGCTCAAAATCGATGTAAGTAAGGTATTTAATTAGTGCATTTATGGTGTTTAAAGTATTGATAATGCATATTTTATGATGAATTGTGATATTACAAGTATGATTATCCATTTCAGGTAAAAAGAAGAATAATGTATTGATTTGAGGTTTAAAAGAGTTGAAAATAATTCGATGAGTTTTTGGGATAAATTTTGCTTATACATTTGGCTAAGAAGAATGTTTTGAGAGTTATTGAAGACTTATTGAGGGTTGAAGAATGAAGTTGCAATCAATCAAGGCTTATAAGCAAGTTGAAGAACTAAATAGTAATTGGGAAAGGCTCCCGGTTGGACAAACAAAGGCTCTAATCGGATGCAATACCTCTCTAATTACAGTTTCTTGATTGGGCCATTTTTGGTTACGTTAATTAGTTTACTTAATTCTAAATTATATGTAAAATTAGGATCAAATTTAAGATTTGATCTTAACTTCTTACGATTATAAACCCTATCCTCCTTTGTATTTTTAGAGATTCATTTGGCATTCATTCTATTTTATTTTTCTTCTACGACTCTCCCAAGAAGTCAGTATTTGTTTTAATTTATGTTTTCTGTAATTCTTGTAATTATCTTTAATTCTGCATTGAATTGTTAGTTTTCCTTCTTTCCCTAAAATTATAAAGGTAGTAAGCATATCCCTTAATGAATAACTAATTGAACAACATTATTATAATCTTGACTGGAACTGATTAATATTAATTTTAGGATTTTTGATATAGCTAGTCAGCCTATGAATCGTATGGATGTAGTTATGGTGATTGACACTCACCCAATAGTACCCTAAGTTAAATTTAACCAAACACAATCAGCTAGTGAATTAATAACTAACTTTAGACGGATATATAATTAATATGAGATAGGGGAGAAAATCACTATTGGAATCACCGAAAAGGGGCAAGACTTTGAATTAATTGTTTAAGAACTTTACTTTTTATTGTTTTGTTTCTTATTGTCTTCTCTCGGAAATGATAAACCTTATTTTAGAAGTAATGATAAGTTAGATAAATAATTAGTTGAATTGAAACTCTTTAAAATGACTAAATCATAGTTTTCCTAGATCAGTAGGAGTCTCTTGGTTCGATAATCCTGGTATCTTTTCGGTAAAACTAAAAGCATCCCTAGTATACTTGCTAGGTAGTAAATCCTTTATTATTTTAGGGATCAAACAATGTTAAATGCATGGTTTTTAAAACCATGTTGATAAATGTGGCATATAAATTGTATGGTATATAATGCGTGGAATTTGAGATAGAATAATCAATGAAAATCATATTGGTTATGTTTAGGATTTTAGTCCTTTTACGTTTCCTTTCGGGACCAAGTATATATTGTTACAAACTTCGTTGGCGTGAAATAAAGAAGGAGGCCTACAGTTTTACCATGAGAGCTGAAAAACCTACGTAGGAGCATTTCGATAGCTCGGTATGTTAGTGCACATAAAAGTCGAGCCTATGATTTACGCCATATTGAGAGTGTATTGATTATAGGAAGAGCATGCATATAGCCCACTTTTATGAAATGCATAAAGATTGTAGTCCCAAATTTCCTCTTGAGTTAGAGGTGGGGTTCATGAGGGTAGTTCGTGATTTGTGTTTTGAGGTTCGGTATTGTTGTGGAATTTATAGTTCTTTTGTAGTATTCATAGACATGTTTACTTACTTTTCTTGTTAAAACATGTATTATATTCAGTTCATTGTTAGTTGTTGAATGACATCCATGTACATATTCATACATATCGAGTACTATATAGTCTCATATTTATCATGTTCGTTATACGGCCCCAAAATT
>MKEJ01050045.1:0-28455 GCA_001753735.1 Embelia ribes | reverse complement strand
TTTCCAAGTCAATCTTGGAATATCTTTATATTTATCACATAGATAAATTATATATATGAAAATGACATATTGATATATATTGTCATGTAGAAGCACCATAATGTAGTAGTTTGGATAATTATTTGGAGCTTTAAAAGTGAAAGGAACAAGTTTTGAGGAGACTTGAACATACGATTTGGTCATCCATTCATTGAAAGGGTCTTATACATTGACGACCTTATATTTAATGAATTACCAAAAAATTTTGGTTGGAAAACTCATTCAATTATCTTTTCAACGGTTCAAACATAGCTCAACTCCAAATTTTCTAGAGTGAGTTATGTATTTTTTTGTGAAAGAGTGCAGACGGTTGTGAATTGGGTTTGCCAAGTCGGAAAAAGTTTAACCCGTCCAAAAAGTCAAAAACCAACCGGTCTAAATGTTTTGACTGGTCCAAATTGGGCCAAAATGGTCTGATCCAATTTCCTTCATTCCATACAAATTTGCTCAATTTTTTTTTGCCAAAAATACGACAAATATATACCAAAATTCTTCCGTATACACAACTATCCATACAAAAGAAACAACATAGTTTCCTTATAATTGAATCTTAAATCCGCAACGTACCTTAGACAATTGTACAAATCCTTTCGAAAAGTTTTGACGACAAATCCTAGAATACACCGCTAGGGACAATACAACTACAAATAGAAAATCCTATGAATAATCAATGCGGATTTAATTAACGGATATAGATTAAAAACAAACAACCATTAGAACAAACTATGGTTGATTCGGTTTTGAACGAGTGTGAATGAATACGAATGAACTCGAAGGAAGCCTTACCCTCCCCCTCCCCCTTCCCCTCCCCCCAACCCAACCCAACCCCCTATGTATGTGTGTGTGTGTTTGGAAGACAAAAATATTGAGAGAGGCTGATAATTTGTTTTCAGTCTTTTTTGTGATATTTATAATTGTAATCCTCATAATTTAATAGGTCTTATAGTGTCAACCACCATATCTAAATTAAAAGAGCACCTTGAAACTTGTAAGCCGATGCAGAAGATGATGAACTAAGACAAAAACTGAAAGTTGCTAAAAGAAGAAGGATGAATTTGGAGCAACAATTGATTGGTACTTTCAAAGAAACCAAGAACTTAATGGAAAGTATTGCAGATGGACCTTCCATCCTTGCTATTGCTCAGCAAGACTTGACATGGAACTAATCACAATTGGCTCACCATGTTTGAAGAGGAAGACTTTAAGCCCTGGTTCAATGATAACCCTAGGCAGTAGTATAGAAACTTTTTATAATTTAATTCTTTGAAATTACTTTGTTGTTTTTAAATACCCCTCAAGGTACTTTGATGTAGATGATAATAGTTTGCAAATATCTTTTTAAGGTATTTATGATGTAAAAGACAATGTGTAATTTAATCATTTTATGAATACAATTTCTGGTTTTGTCTTATAACCAAATTATTTATGTCACACTATGTTTCACATTTTCAAAGTTACTTGCAACTTTCCATTTATGCATTGTAGTTACACATTAACTAATTTCCATATTGATGGATAATATTTCTCATTTATTTTCCTTTTATGCTCTATCTCTTTTAGGGATTCCAACGGGTAGGTTCCTCTTGTTAGGATTTTCTTAATTCGAAATGGTCCTTCCCAATTTGATAACCATTTTCCTTATTCCATTTTCCTTGAACTATGGGTAATATATTTTTTTATACTAATTCCTTTCCTGCAAAGTATTTAGCTTTCACTCTTTTATTATAAACCCTTTCAACTTTATTTTTTTAGGCTATAATATGATTTTGAGTATCAAGTCTTGCTTACTTTAAATCATCTATTTCCATACTTATTTCCAAAATTCTGGAAATCCTTTGAGATTGAATATTTATTTCCATTATATAATAGTCACATTGCCATACACCATTCATAAGGAATTGCATTAGTACTTTCTCTTTTCGAAGTCCTATAAGCCCATAGCACCTTTAGCAACATTATGTGTAATGCCCTGGAATTTCAACTACATCCAAAGCACATCACCAACTAACCATCACAACTATTAGAGACAAACTTTGAATTAAGGTACATCCCATAATTGGAATAAACAAGGTCTAACATTATATAGTATAATCTTCAAGGCCTTATTGACATGTTCTAATCCTTATATCTTTATTCAAAAATATCAAATAATGAGGTCTCGGCTATTGGCCTACAACTGTCTAAATGACCATAAGAAAGAACTAAAATGACGCCCAAGTGAGTTTTGACTTCCTTCCTAAGCCTAGTTCCTATAGTCCCTAGCATCAGTTCTTGCTTGGAATTTAATAAAAAAAAAAAATACAAAAGCAACCAAATAGGTATGAGTCAAAAAAGAATTCAATTCTAATGAAATACTGAAATCAAAAATAAATAGCATGAAATATATTACCATGAAAATGTATAGGCTCACTATGAGAATACAACCAATACTCAATATTATTCTGTCAGTATTGCACACCAAACAACTCGGAATACATGTCCTTCCAAGGCTTTACATGCAAAGGCTAAATCCGGAGTTCGTCAACAGGCACCTGGCTTAAAGAGTCCTTAATAGGCACCCTGTCAAAGGAGTTTACACTCGGCACTCAACTATAAAAGTCCTCAAGAAACACTCAATTATAAGAATCCTCAATAGGCACTCGGTTATAAGAGTCCTCAATAGGTGCTTAGTCATAAGAGTTCTCAATAGGCACTCGGTCATGAACAGGCACTCGATTCTGAGAGTCTTTAATAGGCACTCGATCCACCAAATTAGTAGCATCCAATAAACTCTAACAAGTTCTAATGGTTCATTCTTTCTTATGCATTAACATATCACAACCAAGTTCCAATTAAAATTTACTTCTTGATCGAGTCTCAAACAAAACTCCCAATACATGATTAGGGAGAGAATTTAATTATCCACGAGTTCCATGTTTTGAGTAAATATCAATTTGGAACGAAAAAGGATCAAAAGAACAATTAAAGAGCTTCGGGTCTATTCTGCTTTCTGGGTGTTAGCAGTCAGGAGCCTTGAGAGTTGACAGTCAAGGATTGTTGATGGTCACCTTCCTGGGTATCAACACTCAGCTGACAAAACCTATATCAGCTCATGAAAACTCTGTTATAAAATTAAAAAATTTCCAGTCAACATTCCAACAATTTTTTTCATCAATTCTAGGTCAAAACCAAACTCAATACACAAATTTCAATAGAATATGAGTTCTAAATTCCGCCACGCATCTTGTTACAAGCAAAGATCCCCTCAGAAAGCTTTGAGAGAAAATCCTAATTCTCCACCAGACGATTCATCAACCAAAACACAATCCTTCACGGAATTGAGTATGAATTTCATTAGAAAATGTTATTTTAACAATCAATCAACCTTTAAAACAAGTTTTTTGTTGATTAGGGCTAGGACATGTACGAACAACCTGAAGAAATAGAGGTTGAAACTTACCTCAAAATGATAAGAATGGAGAGAGGATCTCGAATCCGCATTTAGTTCATCAAACGGAATATTTCTCCTCTTGGATTTGATGAATTCTCCTTGAGTTCACCTTCTCCTTCTCTCATTTTCTCTCTATCAGTATAGATTAAACATATAATTCAATGTGAGAAGGGAAAACGTAATTGGTTTTCAGTTTCTCCATTCGTTAATTACATCATTAGTCTTTTATATTTACGGGGCCTTACATTTTTCGGAGGCATAGTGAAAGTTGAATTATTTCATAAATAACTCAAAAAATTACTATAATATCCTTAAATAGTATTTTTTGAATAGTTTTTTGTTATAATTTTTTTAAAATAAAATTATTGTATATAAATCTAACAATTTTTTCTTAAAATATGATGATCTTTCTTTAACATAACCTAATATCAGGCTATAAAATAAAAAATCTAAGGTAATAAAGTGAAGGTAATATGATCCTTATGCAAGAAAATCACATTTTGGTTATAACTTAGGGGAAATTGTAATGTCTGATATCTCACAGAGTAATATGAAACTGTGAGAAATCTCATGGGGCAAAGTATAATTTACCCCAAAGAAAAAACAAAATAAAATAAAGAGACCCAATCCAATATCCAATCAAATTAGATCTTGTTAAGAATTGGTCAAAACTCTTTTTGGCTAACTCCAAGACTAATGATCCATATTAAGTGTTCTTAGTGGAATCTTTTCAAAAGCATAAAGTAAGGAGGACCATAGTATATTCTCATGATTCTCATTACTTGTAAACCCAAGATAATTTTTTAGTTTGTCATTACCCTATTTACAGGCTTGTTTAAGCTGTCTCAATAAATTCTCTCTCGTCTTGTTTAAGAGAAGCACTATTTTAAAATTTTATTGGGACACCCCACTCCGAAATATAACAAGTAACTATCTATGTGACGATCTATTCTTTTATCTCATACACAATATTATTCGTTTGGGGTCTGTGTAGTATTGAAATTTCTTAGAAGGTCATTCATATTGGCATATCTCAAAAACGAGCTTGATTAACTACGGATTTCAACTAACTCGACGTTCACATGACTTTAAAATTATGGCATTTAAGTAATTGTATTCGTGGTGTCACTTATACATCACATCGCCATCCTTCATCATAATGATAGGACGAATGATTGCTCCACTCGCTACTGTTTTGAATCACCACTTACATGGCCACACACCCACTCATGGCACATACAATGCTTGGATTGCTACAATCAAAATTTTAGAAAATGTTGATACGAAGAGTTTGATTTTTTTTTTTGATATTATTTGGAAAAGGGTATCATTTTGGTATACTCTTAAAGGATACACAAAAACGAGCTTCTAATGCAGTTAATCACTTGAGATAACTTGATCCTAACACGGTAACATGCCTCATACTAGGCTTAGAACCAAAAATAAGAAATGATAGTAAAATAAAATAAAATAAAATTTATAGTTACCTTCAAAAGTCAGGAATAAAACTAAAGATTTGCTAAAGGGAGCTACAATACCTCTCATAAATTTCTAAACTTACTAAATATGTGATATTTTAGTATAATTTTTTTTTTTATATGATTTCTACAATCATGTTAATTTTTTAGCCTCTTCCCCGCCCTAGTCACCATAATTGATTAATCATCAAGTGATGAAGTATTTGTACTTAAGAGTAAAAGTTTATTCACAAACTTTAAGAACAAATGTCTTAGTGTACCAAAAAAATAAAATAAAATAAAATAAAAAAATGGAGTATACATGTCTTTCCTTGTGGGCAGCTTTGAGAAAGACATTAAAGATATTTAAATATGCCAATTAGAATTTAGAAATTAAGTCTGACAACCTTGAAGACTTGTTTTTACATATAGAGATTAACAATAAAAGACAAGAAGATACTGCTTTCTAAACCGCAACTTATGCCCTCGCAAACTGGCATACAAACAAATCTCCCTCAAATGAGGGATGTGGAAAGTTTTAGGAACCAAATGCTTTTTAAGGGTTTATTACATCAAATGCTTTTAATACAACATTTGTATTTTGTCCTTAATTTATTATGGAATTTAAATTCTACCCAGTGTCGATGCAGACATTATATATACAAACAGTATTAGAGACAAGCCTTGTCTATTATACATGTGGAAATCATCATACATGCATATGTGTTATTTATTCAAGTTTGCTAATCTAAAATTTTTCATGCACTGACAGTGGATAGAAATTAAAATATTTATTATCAGCTACAAAAAGCAATCGTCCCAAAATAATAAGGCATAAAAACAAAAGGTGTAAGGGAAAATTAGGGTTTGTCTCTATTTTATGATTTAGGGTTATTTAAAAACTTCAATCCATTGGGCAATGGTTTAAACATAGAAGTTTGAGTATTTTGCTCTATATAGAGGTACCTATCGCGAATATTAACAAAGACTCAATAGAATTATAAGACTATCGGTTAAGCGGAATCTTTTGTATACGTATTGGTGTTCTATTTTTAAACTAGTCATTTTCTTACTAAAAAAATTACGTTGTTAATCATACAACAACGTAACGGACTAGTTATGTTATTCCACATTTCAATTTGCCATGTCTATATAAGATTAGTATTACAACTAAAGAATTTAATTAACTCCTACTTCATAGTTTCTATATTCTTATCCCAACCATAAAATAGGAGAAGTAGGCCACATTCATAATTACATTTAAATACATGATGGCGACTAATGTGGAGAATACAAAATGACCATTTGCATATCATAATAGATATCCCTTAGTTACCTAATTTCATTATAACCATGAAAAGAATATAGAGCTTACTGATGAATAAATGCGTTTTTGACGATATATAATATTATTTAATGACCCTAATTTACTTCATTTATGCCACTAATGGAATTTATGTTTATTGACAAATAAAATTCTTAAGGAATTCTCTCACTTTCTTATATACATAGGCTTTTCACTCTTGATGATTTCTTTACATATGTTTTATTTTTTATTTTTTTGGTGGTACCGATGCGGTAACTAATTCAACACTAGCTAATTGTACCAAAAAAAAAAAAAATAAAATTATGAATTTAAGAAAGATCTTATTTACATGATTATTACATTATAAGTTGTATGCCTACTGAACATTTTGTCTACAGACAGAACTATCTTGTACTAGGTACAAGACTTTTACAAACTCTCTAATTTTGTACACATAATTACATTAATTAAAATAAAAAAAATATTGAAAAAAAAGACGTTCTCGAATAGAGTGACTGAAGCTTAGTTAACAATTAAGTAATCGAAACTTAACTATGCTATTATCCATTTTTAAATTGTTAAGGTGCTCGGCCCCATTGGCTGAGACAAAGTCACAAGGTACTTAAAGATAAGTGCAACACCCCAAACATGTCTTAATCCTAATTGAAAATAGATTGGCCAATTCTAAAGATCCAATGAGCAAGAAAATTAGCTAGTTAAAACTCATGGAATTGACTCAAATAGTGAAATTTTAAATTAGGGTTAATTAAAACCCATTGATTTGACTCACAAAAAAGGAACCATTGAATTATTTATGGGTTAAACCTCAAGGAATTGACTAACAATAGTGACATTTAAAATGTCCAAATTTGATTTGTATAAAACCTATCAACATAGAATGATAAATATAAGGAGATATCATCCTAAGTATTCGGAACATGAGAAAATTGTTTGTTTCCAGTATGTTATGGTATATGATTAGATGATTTTGGACGGTATTAAGAAAACCAAGTTGCAACAGAAAAGAAAAAAAGGTGGACGTTGTAATTCTATTTACGCTAATGCGTAACACGTCTTGTTTCTGTATATTGAAACTCTGAATTTCAGAAATCAATAATATATAACTACCTAACTTTCGCTTCGAAAATTTTCGTTGCTACTAGCTAGAAGAAAAAAGAATAGTACCAAATAACACCTTAATTAATATCAACTTCAAAATCAGGTATTGAGGACAAAATTTCTCCAAAATTTGTAATTAAGGAAATATAATCTAGCAAAACATGAAAATAATTTTCAAACATTTTGATGGTCTCCACAAAATCAAACAGAACAAGACATGAAAACTAAAAAAATCCATTTATGCATGCACATAAAAAAAATACAATCATATACACTTATATGAGAGGATATAACTAGGTAATAATGACATACTCTACAAATGGCATGTTAACTATGCATTTTTGGACGTATGTTTTGTATCGAAGCTCGATAGTGTAAAAAAACTCTACACCGACGATGAATAAAAATTACTTACATATATATACAATAGTGACATTACATATATATATGTGTGTGTGTGTGTATATATATATATATATATTCACAAAATTAGTATTATTTCAAGATTGCACAAATGATGCGACTATAGTAACCTTTCTACAAATAATTACTTTTCGTGTTACCTAAAAGGCCACAGCTTGTCAAATCTATTTCTAGATATAACTATCTCGTCAAACATAAAATTACACGATTGGAGCCCCCTGCGAGATTTTTTTTTTTATATATATATAAAAAAAGCCAACATAAGGGCTCGAAGCTACAAATATTTTAGTGTAAAGCAATATGTATCGATCTCAAGGGCGATCTAAATTACTAAAACACCACTGTCACTGTATACGTATCAATCTCCAATCGAGCATATATTTGTAGGAGTTGACCGGGTAAGAGGGAACATGTTTTTTTTCCCCTTTCTTGGAGAAAAAAGAAATAAATTCCTTTTTCTCATCTCTCCAAAAACAAGATGGGGGATAACATGATCCCAAACAACAATGAACAAATTGACATAGAGGGGTCTTTCAAAGAGCAAGAGAGGCTATTGCCCATAGCAAATGTTGGTAGGATCATGAAGCAAATATTGCCACCTAATGCAAAGATCTCCAAAGAGGCAAAAGAGACTATGCAAGAGTGTGTGAGTGAGTTCATTGGGTTTGTCACAAGTGAGGCCTCTCAAAAGTGCAAAAAAGAGAGGAGAAAAACAGTGAATGGAGATGATGTTTGTTGGGCTTTGGGGACTCTAGGGTTTGATGACTATGCTGGCCCCTTGAATATGTATTTGCATAGATATAGAGAGATAGAGGGGGAGAGAGCTAATCAAGATCACAATAAGGGTGATGAGAGAGACATACAAGAGCCATCTAGCTCATATAGAGATCATAATCCAAGGGGTGGATTCTAGCTCATAGTGAAGGTTCAACTTGATTTGAGAGGTCAATTTTGTCATCTTTTTATTCTTCTTTTCCCTTTTGCTAAGTCAATTTTGTTGTTTTAAACTAGAAAGTAGTTGTTTGTGATGAATTTAGTTTAGATCTTGATTTGGTAGTATTGATTAATAGTGTTTTGATATTCTTTTCCTTGTTATTATCACATGGCTTTGGTGGATTTTATGCATAGAGGCAACAAACTAAACTAATCCTAGCTAGTTGTTTCTTTATTGGGAAATTTATATTTGCAAAAGCTTCTTTTTCATTTTTCCACAATCCAAGGGGAGGGCTTTAGTTCATCAATGAAGTTCCAACATGATTTGAGAGGTCAATTTTGATTTTTAGTTTTTCTATTCACTATTTCATTTTTTTTAACTAGGAAGTAGTTGTTTGTTATGAGTTTAGTTTAACATGGCTTTGGTGGATTTTTTTTAACTTGGTAGTATTGATTAGTATTGCTTTGATTTGATTTTTTTTCCCCATCCTATCATAACATGGCTTTGGTGGATTTTGTAAATAGTTAGGTAACAAAAATTTTTGGTTTGCAAAAGTCTCTCATCAATAAGTTCTAATATGATTTGAGTGGTCAGTTTTGATACTTAATTCTTCTTCTTTCTTTTTGAATCCCTTTACTCATGTCAATTTTTATTTTTTTATTTTTCTAGGAAGTTATTGTTTGTGATGAACATAATTTTAGATCTGATTTTCTAGGAAGCTATTGTTTGATTTTCTTTCCTTCCTATTATCACATGACTTTGGTAGATTTTATGCATAGAGGGGGAAAAACTAATTATAGTTTCTTTTTCTTTTACCCTTTACCATGTCAATATTTTTTCTCTTTTTTTTTAAAAAAAAAAAAACAGAAATAGTTGTTGTGATGAACTTGGTTCAAGATCTTGATTTGACGTTGTATTGATTAATAGTATGTCTTTAATTTTCTTTTCCTTCCTTTTATTACATGGCCTTTATAAATTTTAGACATAGAGGGCAACAATTTAATCCTTGTTTCTTTTTCTTTTTTCCTTTCAATAATATGTCAAATTGGTTTTATATAACTAGTATTGTTGGTGATGAATTTAGTTTTAGATCTTGATTTTTTTTTATTACTGATTAATGTGGCTTTGATTTTCTTTTCCGTCATATTTCACATGGCATCGGTAGATAGAAGCTAAATAGAGGGGTAACAAACTAATTCTATATTTTTTTTCTTCTTTTGCAAATGTCTCTTCTCCCCACTTCTATATCTGGAATTTTATAATTTTGATTCTTTGTTGATCTTTTAACAAATTTTATTTTCTATAGAAATGAGTACAATATCGATATTTTTTTTTCAAAATTATTTTTGAAAAATGAAATATGTAATTTTTTTTATGTTTTATTATACTTAGAAGCTATTCTTATAGTTATGTGTTAAGTTTACATTTGGTTAATTATTATGCTTAAAATTTCCTTCTCCATGTTTCATCCTTATAATCCCTCAATCTGAATTTTATGTACTTGTTTTTGTTTCCTAGGAGTTCTAAAGCTCTCATACTGCCCTTGGTCCATTCCAAGTTAATTAAATAAATGTTTTATTTTTTTCATTTTTATTTTACATAATTGACTAATTAATTTTTGTAACTTTTTTTTCTCTTTCACTAGCTTAATCCTATAGTATTATTGGTACGAAGTCGCTATCTTAATTTATCTATAAATTAACTTTGTGTAGTTTTACATGCTTTCGTACTATATATCCACTCTTTGTATTTGATGTGGACATTCTAAAGCTATATCCACTAGTATATATTCATGTCTTATCAACCATGTTTTAAGTACTAGCTGATCCACATTTTATCTACCCATTATTTATAAATTTATTAAAATATTACATACTAATATAAGGGTGGAAATTAAAAAATTATTTCAATTTTTTAAAATAAAAATATAAAAATATTATAGTTATTATTTATCGAAATTTTAAATATGCATCATATATAAATTTTGACGGGCATTAATATGAAATTTTTAATATTTTGTCAACTTTGATATTTTTTTATTTTAAATTATTGAAGTTTATTTTTTAATTATTATCAATCCAAATTTTTAAAGGTATAGCATCATCCCTTAACAAAAGATATGCAAGTTAAAAATAATTAATTTATCATTTTGAGTATGATGACTTTTGTTTAAAAAAAATAACATGAAGGATAAATTTGGAAGAAAAAGTATATGGAACAATGTGTGGAGTTGATATTTTTTATAGAATAATTAGCTAGATAGATTATATTTGCTAATTACGGTTAAAATCCTTGTCCATTTTTTATCCTTATAAACCGTCTGAATTGTATAAAAATATTTTCTACGCTGTGTGTGGATGCTCTTATTTATATTTCCTGGGAGTTTTTCTTATTTTAGTTCTTACTGTCAGAATTGACTAGCTAGTATTCAAAATTATTATTAAATATGTTGCAAATATGCGTTCCTAGCACTATTTTTATAATTACATTTTTAAAGTTTTTTACTTTCATTATGGTGGACAAAGCCCAATCCTACATTATGACCGACACCCAAGATGTTTGGTATGAAGTCACCATCCTAATTTAGAAATATTAGCATACGCGCACATGCTCTGCTCGTCATTCGCTAATCTATTATCTAAAAAAATATTACATATTAATATAAGAATTGAAATTTTAAAAATTATTTCAAATATTTTTTAATATAATTATAGAAGTATTGTAGTTATTACTTATCAGGATTTTAAGTATGTATCACATAGAAAATTTGAGTTACCTCCGTAAACTCGAGGTACAAATTTGTATTCTTGAAAATTAATATGAGATTTAAATATTTTGTTAAGTTTGGTAGATATATGAACAATTTAAATTATAATTTTCTTAATTTTTTATTTTTTAATTTTAAATTGCTTAAGTTTTATTTTTTGATAATTATCAATCCAAATATTTAAAGACACAATATTATCTTTTAATAAAAGATATGTAAATTAAAAATAATTAATTTACTATTTTAGGTATGATGATTTTTGTTATAAAAAAAAAAGATGAATGACAAATTTGAAAAAAAAAATATGAAACACTTTGTACAATTGATATTTTTTATAGAGTAGTTAGATATATAATCTCCATCCACAAATAGTATGCCACATTTTTTTTAGCTATCTAAAATTAATTGAACATTTTTTATTTTGATATAATGCAATAATTGTAAAATTTAGTATTGTCATTATTGCCCTTTTAGTATTTATTAGAGTTAAGAATAAAATAAAAATTTATAAGAATAAATTTATCATTTATATCTCATTTTAAGTTTGAAAATTTATATTTTAATTTTTATAAAATTATGCGACAGATCAAATTATTTAAGGACTGGGAGGGTATAAGTTTGGTCAGTTGTCATATCTACATGCTATTTGTATTTGAGATGTTGACATGCTTAAAATTTTGCGATTGTGTACAGTATGACTGTAAAAAATTGGGCTTTTGTCCCCTTTGAAATAAAATTTTTCCTTTAAAATAATAATAATAATAATAATAAATTCTAGAGATAAAAAGAGGACATATTAATAATACAAGTAATTTTGAAAAAAATTACCCCCAACTAATTCAATTTTTAGGCAACTGATTGATATGATTTTCGAATTCAAAAATGAATTTACGATCGTAAAAGAGAGCAACTGATGTCATCTTTTTGGAAATTTAAGACTTTCACTTTTTCTGATAATTGGGCGTAAGTCGATTAATCTCTTATTTGATCAAACTTAAATGTATCTTAATTGATTAATCCCGAGATTTTTACAGTCTCCCATCCCACTCAGATCGGGTGACACCAGGAGAAAGTTCAGGGGTGGCTTCAAAAATGGTTTGCACCCGGGAGATTTTGAACCTTGGATCTTGGGGCTTGGACGGAGCATACTACCTAGTCTCAAGCCTTGACCTCTAAGCAACCGTTTGGGATTTGAGGACTTCTACTGTTGCGATTGAAACTATGAAGACCAAATATAATCATTTCATAAAATATGGGAACTATTTCTGCAATTACTCCTATATATATATATATATATTACAAATCCCTTGCCGCCGGCCCCAAAATCTCTCCGGGAGGGAGAGGGAGATGGAACCAGAAGATGAGGACGTGGAGATTCTGGAACCCTACGAACTCAAATTCTCCGATCTTAAGCTCTTGAGTTCAGACTACTATAACTCATCATCAGAAGAGCTCAATCGATTAGAATCTATGGTGAGATCCTTAATCGAGAACCTAGGGCCCATGGGTCCCGGGCTGATCACCATAACCGGAGTTCCCCGCGCACCCCGTCTCCGGAATATGCTTCTCCCGCTCGCCCGCAGACTCTCTCTCCTCAATTCCGATGATCGGAAAACCATCTTAAAGGTAACTAACTCCTCGACACCAGTGGCGGATTGAGAGGGTGACCACGACCCACCAACATCCGTATTTTATAGAAATTTGATGTATTAAATTTGAAATTTTCGGAAATAACCCACTGAACTGAACGCCCCTGAGTAAAAAATAAAATCTAAATAGAATAAGGGGACTCGGCGCCCTTTCCCGGAAATCCTGGGTCGGCCCATTGCTTGAAACTGTCTTTTTGGTTGCTGAACTTGCTGAGATCATCTAAAAGAAGTAATTTTTGAAGGTTAAATGATTGTTTCTGAGTTCAAGAGTTCGCATAATTACAACTTTTTATTTCGCTTTAATTTGTTTCTGCAATGATGTTTCAATTTTAGTGTTTAAGAGTTTTCAACCTCTTTAGTTGTCCCAATAATAAGGCTTGGAGGGTGATGATGAAGTGTTTTCAACCTCTAAATTTTTACCCCTATCCTAAAATAGAGGTTGAGATATGGAAAAAACCTCGGTGGTATAAGCTTAGAGTAATGATATGCATGCAAAAAAAAGTTGTACAAAATTGGAATACATGATCGAAAGTCAGCCACATCATCCTATTCTCCAGAAGGAGAAGTGTGTGAGGTGACATGGTTAAATTTGGACCACATAATCCAAATTTTATTTAAATTTGGATTTAATCCCTAAAATTTAAGGTAGGAACCCATTTGGGAGCACTATGGGAAGCCCTCCCTCCCTTGTACACATTTTTGTGTTTCAGATCAGAATTTTTTCTTATCGCTTAAATGTTTTAAAAGTGTAACTGATTGACAACATCACCTTTCAAGTTCCTTAGGCAACAAATTCTTTTGCTTGATATCATGTGGTACAGACTACAGATCACCTCCTTAACCTCTGTCTGTCTAATTCCTTTTCTCCCCCTCATTTTGAAACAAAGATTTTGATTTCAAGTAGGATATAAGTAATCGAGAACAACTAAAGAGAAGCCTTAATCTAAAGAATCTGGGATCGTGTAAAATATATGTGAGGTCATTGATGTAAATTTTCTACAGCCAGTTGCTCTTATCTGAGCCTCTATGCTATGTGTAATACATTTGTACATCAATATATCCAATATATGGGCCTCTTCCACACTTGCAGGAGCACAGCTTGGGAAGTGATGTTCCCCTGAAGAATCCTGGTAGAGCCGTCTCTTCTTTCTCTATGCAACTAAAGTATTTGCAAGGTGATGCTAACAGATTAAGTCTGAAAGAGGACGAAAGTGACAGAGGAGAACAATGGGACCTTGAGAATCTGGGTAACTGCTTTAAAGAGCTTGGGTTCAGCATGGTGGAGCTGGGACTTTCCATTGCACGAATCTGCGATCACGCCCTAGGTGGACTAGATTTAGAACGGAGCTTATTAGAGTCGTGCACCGCTAAAGGCCGCCTCATACACTACCATTCATCTTTTGATAATCGTATCCTAAAAGAGGGTTTAAAAAAACAATTCACCACAGGACGAGCTAGTCAGCCACCTACTCAAAATGAATCTACACCATGTGGAAGCCACTCCAATATGTGGCAGCAATGGCATTACGATTATGGTATTTTCACAATTCTTACGTCTCCGATGTTTATATTGCCATGTCATAAACAAGAAACGGGAAAAGATGGGAACTTTTGCTCATCTTGCGAGCAAGAATGTCCTTCCCCAAGTGGACATACGTTTTTGAAAATATTTAATCAGAGTAAGAGCAAGATACAGATGGTAAAAGCAGATTCCAAAAGTTTCATTGTTCAGGTGGGAGAAGCGGCCGAAATATTATCAAAAGGGAAGCTCCGTGCTAACCTTCACTCTGTTAGTAAACCAGAAAAGGTTGGAAAGTTGAGTAGAGAAACATTTGTTCTGTTTCTTCAACCACGATGGGACAAGACTTTTATGATATCAGATTATCCTACTGAGAGCTTTCATTTTGATGTTCAAGATTGTGCATCATATACTGAGGGAAATTCCATCAGTGAACAAGGGTATAGTATATTAGGCCAAGAGCTCCATAAAATAGTGCCACCACTTTCATCAAGGTTGAGAGATGGGATGACATTTGCAGAATTCTCACAAGAAACGACGAAACGGTATTATGGTGGCAGGGGGTTACAGTCGAATGGATAATTATCTACCCCTCTTACATTGATGGGTTGGCACATGGACCATTGGCGTCTCTCCTGCATATTACTTGTAGAATATATGTGAGACGAAGGATCCTCCCATGGTCATTTTTTCCTTGATGATGGGATGAAAATAAAGATCCGGGGGTGGTGGTATGTGATTTATATATTCTTTAACCTGGAAATTTCAGCTCTCATGTGTACCTTTGAACCATCAAAAAACATCTCGGCCACAGTCTTAGCAAGAGGTGTGGATTTGTGCTTGGATGAATTTTGCATCCCGCCACTGGATTTTCTTATTTTTGCTTCTGAAGTTAATCGAATTGGTTATAATCATTGGTTATAGGCGTCTATGAGATGTTCATTTGTGTACTATGATGACACAATGGAGAGTGCACAAGAAAGCAAATTAATCAACCATGTGCATCTAGCTTTTCGGGAATAATCGGACTGCCTAGGTATGTTATTTTTTTGTGCACAAAGGTTTTAAAAAGAATGTTATTTTCATCTCAGGTTGGAATTTTAGGTGAATGGATCAGCAATGGGAACTATGTCAAAACGGGGAATGGAAACTTGCTCCATGATGAAAAACAGTATGTCTCGTCACCATAAATGAAATGCAAGTCCCTTAAAATAGTGAGTAAATAAATGATTACAACTAATGTATACAATTCTAAATCACTTAAATTCTGTTTTAATTTTGAAACATGCATGCTTGATACCTTCGCTAGAAGAAACCACTTTGAAAATTTATATCCAAATTCTGGAAACATGAGCATTGCCCCGTGACTATCAGGGACTTAGGGTAGCATTAATGCGCATACAAGTGGGAAAACAAGAACTTAAACACATGAACAGAGATTACATAATCACGCCATACTCAAAACAAGTTCCATAGGTCACATCCTTACATGCATCACAGTTGTATCTTTCCTAAACAAAAAAAAAAAAAAAAGTTTCCAAACGTATGTATGTAAGATTATAGAATCTGCCTATGCATCAGCTGCTCTGAAGAGAGTCAACAGAGCCATGAAAAGATTGATGATGTCTAGATACAGAGACACAGAAGCCCATATGTACTCATCGTATGAATAACGCTTGATCAAGTTATCGGTATCGTAAACAATGTATCCGCAGAATATAATTGCTGCAAGTCCCCCATATATCATCAGCGAGAGCCTCCCCAAGGGAAACACGATCTTCAAGACAAAAGAGAACAATAAATCAATAATCCACACTCGGACTAGATAGGATTGTCTGTCCACAGGCCACGGTAAGTCGATTGATACAATGGAAATAGAAACATCGAGACCAATTTTACCTGAATGAAGGCAAAAATCAAAAGCACGAAAAGGGAACCAAACAAGAAAGGGCCGAGAAAGTTGAAATCTTGGCCTCTCCTAGCAGCCCAAAATGTGTACAGCGTGAGGCTCACGACCACCGCTGCTGTCAGAATTGCGGCTTCCAAAATCACCCTTCCTGCAGACAATTAAAATTACAGTTCTCAGATATCCAAGCAATGCACAACATAAATCAAAGAGAATTTAACTTATTCAGCGACGCTCTAAATGATGAAAAAGTTGAAAAACTATATGGCCATAACCCATAACTTTGAAGATACGTTTCAATGAAAGTTGGTTATTATTTGCTTTGTTTGACAAAAGGATGTTTTAAACAATAAATCCTATGAACAGCATCATAACAAATGTAGAAATTAGACAAGGAAAACGCTTTCTAATATGATTTCTTTACTTCACAATAAGCCACAATTCTCACGGCCTCACCATGCCTAAAAAATTTCATTAACAGATGAAGAATAGTTTCACACTTTTTAAATAACAATATTCAATAATTAACTCTGTGCCTCAAAAATAAAATCTTGGAAACTGCTTTTTAATATGATTCCTTAACTTCGCCTCCAATTCAAGATTGGTATTTCCAATAAGCCACAATAAAGATAGTTAACAGATATAGAATAGTTTTACAATTTTTAAACAACAATATTAGAGAATTAACTCATTGCCTTGAAAATAAAATCATGTCAACATATCTAATATGAGAATATGCACTATCTAGAAGTTCCGTTTTCTTATTTTTTACTTCTATCAACCACTTTCAAGTAGAGTTTCCTTCACTTTTATTACATGAGTTTCCTTCACATTGCTTCGATCATAAAATCACACGATTTCATATAAATTTGATATAGTGAAACAATATCCCAAACAAGAAAGAGAGATCATCGTCGCCGTATTAAATTAACAAGAAATTGAAAAAGAAATAGCAAGGCATAAGAACAAAGGATTAGGGTCTTACCCTTGGTGAAAGCACAAGATAATCCAATCCCGAATGAAAGAGCCACCGTAAACAACGTTAGCAGGAAGAAATTCACCGGATGCTTCTGGTGATAGTAATACAACGGACACAACACTGCAAAAATTCAAATAATTAAATTGCAAGAACAACAATGACAACCCACACATTTACACAGCCATAATCTTAAGATACAAGTCCAATTGTTTATAAATTTAGGGGTGCATAATAAAACATTTAATTTTATTTTATATAAAGAAGTTTTGACAGTCGTGAGATCCGTTGCCACCCTGCCTCCTCTCGTTCTGTCAAGGAACAGATGCCACTCTCGTTCCTACCTAGTACTCCACAAATTATTGTGTTGGCTAAATAAAACTAAAGTTAAATATCATATGTCACATTGTTAATGTAAATTTTTTTCATGCGTCACGATCTTTCCTACCTAGTACTCCACAAATTATTCCTCCACCTTTTAATGTACATGTCTTCTATCTATTCACAAATTAATTGATGCAGTTTGGCTTATTGAAATTCGAAAAATTATTACACATTTTTTTATTTGATTGAAATGTTCAATCATTCCAAATGTTAATAAATTATCAAAATTTACCTAAAAATAATAAATAAAATAGAATAAGACAATTGTGTAAGGGTAAATTTTATCATATATTTCAATTTAAAATTTGAAAGACATTTTCTAAATTTGTCTCAAAATTAGTATCGATCAAACTACAACAATATTTCATGGAAGAGGGCGTTGCGTTATTATTATGTACCGATGAAGGGGGTGATGAGGAGGACGATCCAGAGCACGAGGCCTGCGGTGGTGGTGGCGAAGAACACCGATATCGGCCTGACGAACACCACGACGGCGGCGATGGCCACGGTGAGCAACAACTGGAAGGCCACGATGCTGTACACCTTCCTTATAAAAGCCCACCGGAGCTGCGGGCTCTCCAGCATCGTCGGATACAACACGCTGTCGTTCCTGTTTCCCGATTCGACGTCATTTTTCCCGTTCCTAAACATGTTTTTGGAATTTGGAGATTTTTGGAACGGGATGATGTTGATGAGGGAAATCTCTGTGTTTTGAAAAACAGGAAGCGGTTATTTCTGTTTTCAAAAACTTTCAATGGGGGAAAGATTGGTTCGTGGGAGGTGTACACGTGTGCGTTGGGAGTACGCGTGACGCGAGTGAGATCATTATGACAAATCTCTCTGTACGCTTCGAATCATATCGAGATGAGATCAAAGGATTCATTTGTTTTGTTTATGGGAGACAACTTTGATACCATACAAGTTAAATATCGATTTACTTATTATTTTTGTTTAAATAAGTTATAAATTTTAAATTAAATCCATTTAGCTTTTTTTAGTAAAAAAAAAATCTAATTTATTTACTTAAAAAATATAAAAAACCAAATTAAAAGTATTTTTTTATTTAATTTTTATTTGGGTCCCATGATTTGAAACTGAACTATTATATTTTCATCCAATTAACCATTCAGGGCTCGGCATGCGAACCGGTTTTCATTGTTGAGGAGATCTTCTTTCCACCATAATTGTATGAAATAACGATATCATCGTGGTATAGATTGATAAATCACATTAAGTACAAGAAATCGAGCAAACGGAAATAAAAAATTGAACAGAAAATATTTTCTAGTGACAACATTTTCCCGTAGATATTCTACAATGTATTTTTCTTAAGAGGAGATCCGATCTTTTGGTCCCTAACAAAAGGAGAAACAATTTCAAACTCAAAATCACAAAATTATTCATACACAATGGATTTTTAATTAACAACTAGCAGTTTTGAAAACTTTTTTGTCATCCTCTACTGTTTCCAAATGGGTATTGTATTTCAATAATGTAAATCGGACAATGTAATAGAAAATCAACCACGTGGCCGCGTTCTCAGAAAAGCTACATAATTAGTCATATTATGGACTATTTTCCTTGGTGGCAAAGTAGTACTTTTATTCTATGAAAATCATATCAATTAGCTTATGAGTATTTTACGTAGGAGTAAATTAATCTGAGGAGTAAATTAATCTTTTTAAATTAGTGTTATTATCTCTCCCACTCTCCATCCAAGGATTTAATATAAGTTGAATGCTATGAAATGGACCAAAATTTTCCTTCTTCTAAAATTTGGGAACCAAATCCAACACCTAAAATTGGTAGATTCTTGGTGTTAAATTGAAACTCGTGACCAAAGAGAAATGTTGTCCTAACTATGGGAACCTTTTGTGTAATTTACTTTTATATTCTATGTATATATACATATATATATTCTTCCCCAAAGAAACATATGAATTGATATAATTATTTGTTGATTTATTCTCTCCTAATCATAATAACTTGGGATTACAGAAAGATCTTCTAAAATTTAGGGAGTTTTGCCCTCTATGAAAGATATTGTGTATTTGTGATGTTCCCTATATGTATTAGTAGGCATGTATTTTTCATCCAAAATCGGTAATATATGAAATTTTTGTATTGACGATAAAGAAAAATTAAACTCTTATATAAATTATAGTCACAAACTACAATACTTAACAAAATACAAATTTTTGAAGAAGATTAAAATTTACGTACATTTTATTTGAATAAAATAATTCTTAAACCATAAGAATTATGCATACCATTATTATCCTAAAATGTTAGGTTTTATAAACAAATATTTTAAAATAAATCTCATGTGCAACGAAAGTTTACTGAAAATGAATTATTATTGAAAATATATCCCAAATTTGGTATAGCTTGATAATATCATAGGTATGTATTGACACGTCCAAATTGTTCAATTCATGGTCATTATTCGTTGTGAGAAAAAATATACTCCTACGTAATCATGTGTCATTTAATACATAAATAATATATAAGTTTCAGGAATGTTGGTGTAGTTAATGGTACAAATTTTACGTTTCTAAAGCTCAGTTATGGTTACCAATGTCGATGCACGTACGAAACAGCATGCTAAATTATTGCATATTTAATTTGATAGGATATATTTTTTAGAAAATCTTAAAATATAATAATTTAATAAATAAACATAATAAAAATATCAAATTTACATGTGTAAAGCTTAGTTGCGACATGTCCGGTTGCCAATGCCACTAAACACACGAAAATAGCATGTATTTACTCAATTCACAAATTGTTACACATTTTGATCGAACACGTTTTTTTATAAAACCTTAAAATATAATAATTTAATAGTTAAATTTAATAAAAATATCAAATTTATATTTTTAAATATAAAATGAAAATAAATTTGATATTTTTATTATATTAAAATATTAAATTATTATAATTTAAATCTTTATAAAAAATTATGTCCGTTAATTTGTAAAAAAAGGAGTATTGTTTTTATCAAATTAAAAAGAAAAAAATAAAATTACACCACTTAGTAAGACAATCACATAAATGGTAACTTCACACTCCCAAGACCCCCAACAACTACATGGCCTATTTGTTTTGGTCAGCTTTCATATGCCTATGGACAAAAGCTATCACTATTAGACTTGTTTCTCACACATAAATGAATGAAACGTGAGTCCACGTATGTACAGACATACATACACGTTTCGTATCTCGCGCGTAAATAGATAGATGGATATGCATTTTGATAAAAATTTTATACGAATAATTTATATTATTAGATTCAATTTAATTCAACGGGTAAAATGATTGAAACAAATATAACGGTGTGAATTACATGTGTGAAATATTGTGTCAAAACACGTGTTCATTTATCCGTTTAAAAAAATTACTTAATCTGTGCAGCTTATTGCTTATTATTTTTATTTGGGGATGTCTAAAATTATTATCAACTTTCAAAAACAAATCTCACTAATGTCCTTTGTGACATTAAATAATCACATTCCATATTTAATAAAGGCTCAATTTGTAAAAATCAATGGTCATTAATATTTGAACACTCATTTATTTATTTTTTTAATAATAAGTTCAATTTTTTGCATGGAACAAAATAAATTAGACGAATGAAATATTTTCGTTTTAAATACATTATGGGAAGCAATTAGGTATGGTCATTTTAATCAACTCGGCCCAATCTTACTTGGACTAGGCAAGTTGTCATAGGTATAGGTCGCCCATAAGTCTGGCCACAGGGATGATGTAGGATCCATCTATCCAAATAGCAAATATTTGAGTAGATGGATATGGACTGTATGTAGTCATTTAAGTCGATACTCATTTTAATTGAATGCCTAATTATGTCAGCAGTATATTGTCAAGTCTTGTACCTATTTTGGTCGACTAACATTTTTATGCATATGTGTAGATCATATAATTAGGTCCGATTTTGAGGCGAAACTAATCATGTGTGAGTTTTAGTTAAACACAAGTCACCAAGTTACAGAGTAAAAACGAGAACACGAGAGCGTTATACTCACAGTTCAATAAACGGTAAGAGTGAAAATAAAAACCAAAACAGAAGAGGAACCAAAGATTTAAAGTAAAAGCATGACTTATACCCGAGAGATTTGGTGGAATTTGTCTCAACACCTGGTCTTTTTAGGAATGGGGGTAAAAGTCGGGGCCACGGGTCGGGTCAAACAGCCCCAATCCAAAACTAAATCCCAGCCCCTTACGTGGCGCCACGGGGTTGTACGTTCCTGGCCCCACTTAGATAAAAAAGGCTTCTACACTTAAAAGACTCTCCTCCTCCTCCTCCTCCTCCTCCTACTCACTCACAAACCCCACCCCTCAATTTCCCCCAAATTACCGAAACCGTAACTCGACGGAGCACCCATCTCAATTATTGTCCGGAGATGGCGACGGAGGATACGGTTGCCCGGTCACCGCTTGAGAAGCCCCTCCACTTGCTAACAGAAGAGGACATCTCACAGCTCACCCGCGAGGACTGCCGCCGCTACCTCAAACAGAAAGGTCTCTCTCTATCTATCTCTCTCTCTATACATATATATGTATATGTATGTATGTGTGTGTAATTTTGTGTAAGCAATGTGTATATATATAGGGATGAGGAGACCGTCGTGGAACAAGTCGCAGGCGATCCAGCAGGTGATATCGCTGAAGCGGCTTCTCGAAACGACGCCGGATTCGGACGCCGGAATTAGAAAGAAGCTGTATGCCACTCCCCGCCCTCAGAATCCTCCTCCTAGTGTGCGTTCCAGTCATCTCTTGACACGTGTATCTCTCTTTTATTCTCAAGATATACTAGTATTATTTGAGTCATATCATACGGTGTTTAATTATTAGGTTACCAAATCAACTAGTGGAGATGAGGCAGGTGGTGAACCGGCTGCTGAAGAATCGGTTCCGTGCCGGGGGAAAGATCTGGAGAAATCCGACCGTGCCGCCAACTCGGTTCCTCCGAGGTAGGGATTGCAACTAGGCGAGTCGAGCCGAACATTAATCTAGTCGAATAACACAACCTAATTACTACTCGAGCTCATGATTCGAGTCATAGTTACCGGAAACGCACCCCTAAGGTGAGAAGGTTACGAGACGTGGGAATCACAAAGGGAAACATGAAGTAGCGACAACCACAGATAATTTTTTTGGGCCAACCTATAGGAAACTTCTTGTTGGATATTATTTCATTAAAAAAGTAAATAAAAATATTATAAGAATGAATTTTGATGGCATTTTTATGATTCAATAATTATTTTACTTCTGTTTTTATGAATAATTACTAATTTATTAATTAGTTTATTTATCAAAGTGTTGAAAATTTGGTATACAAGCATAAATATTATGGTACTTACAACTTTAGTAGAGTTTTAGAATATTGGATTAAAGAATCACACACGGTTCATATATGTTTTCTATGAATTTCCCATAGAATCATATCCTAAAATTATTAGGATCGTATCCACATTTTTCATTTCCCATACATTTTCTGCTCGCGTTCGCTCTCCCCTTTTCCGTACCATTTCCCAGTTCCGTTTTCTAGTATGGTTACTATGATTCAAGTTCAAGACTAGTGTTGTGTTCGAGACTATTTCTGTGCTTGAATTCTTCTTGATTGAGAGAAACCAATGCTCGCTTGACTTGATCTGTGCTCGCTAAAAATATGGTGTTGTATTATACTATATGTATATATTTAACGTATTGAGTTAACTGCACAAGATATGTGTTGTCTCAATGGTTAAAATTTTATTAATAATGATTTTGCACGAAGAACACTTGCTATGTAAATTATAGTTTTTAAGGGTTAGCCTTTGCTGGTGCTTGCTACTGAAAATATAATTTTGCTGATATTTAAATTTTCTGAAAATTGTTTGTCTGTATAACTGAAGTTAAGTCTCTGGGCTAGTTATAAGAAGTGCTCGAAAGAAAATATTTTTTCTCCATTTTTTTTTATCAACTGCACTTGATTTTTGCTCAAGGAACTGAGCTGAGCTAGCTCAGTAGTCCAAATGATTTGCACAATTCAGTTCATTTAGAGCCATTGCTTGAGAAAAACGACTAATACAACAATACACAATGTTCACATCCGAGGAAGGTAATGGGCTTATGATAATTTTGTTTCTAGGATTTTGAGACGCTATAGTTTTATTTAAGCCTGTAATGATCTTTTTGCATTTTCTAGAGGAACTTAATACTTGATGCTTGTAATGTACAAAACATTAGAGTTGTATCGAAAAGCGTGCGTAACTATTTCTTGTCTTAGGAAATGAATTTCCTATCGAGGATGCTAAATAGTACTCTCTTGTTCCCACATCTTCTATTTTCCTAAATCTTCAATTGACACTAAATGATCAATCTTATATGGACACATTCCCTAGAAATTAGAAATATAGCAGTAGCCTAACTTTTCCCCAAACCATGACAGCAATCGAGGTGCAACAAATGATCCATTGGGACAATTGACAATTTTTTATTGCGGCAAGGTGAATGTCTACGATGATGTACCAGCTGAAAGGGTATTGAAGTTTAATTTTTGTGTTTTGGGTTTCTCGCATAAATTTCCTAGTATCACACTGATTGATTTTTGGCCCCTGATATAACCAATATGGCCAGGCACGAATGATAATGCAGCTTGCTGCTAGCCCACACCAATTACCTAAGGAGGTTTCACTTGACGAAAATACCACAAGGCGATTTGTGGAGAGTCGTTTACATTCTACAAATATGAAACAAATCCAAGAATCTCCTACTCTGGTCTTGCCCACCACACAAGCAAGTAAAAATTAGACCGCTTATTTTCTTAGTTGTTTCTGATATTATTAGCTCTTTCCTTGGTGCTGATTATTTCTGCAAACTATGAAACACGGTTCCTTGTATCATGCTTTTGCTCTCTGTCAAATTTGTATCATGTTTAGGCTTCATAGGGGACATAAATGATAGCAATCGGCTGCAAAGGGAAGATAATGGCACATTTCGTGAAGACAATCCTGGTACCCGTGCCTTCAATTTTCACCTTTTCATTTAGAAGGATATTTTGAAGTAGGTTTTTCTGGGAAGGCTTAATTGTTTGTTCATCCTAATTTTTGAAATTCAATCTGTATTAGCAACACTAGCATGTGTTTTCTTTTTTGTGCAAATAGTGTTGTTTATGAAGTTGAACTGATTATGACTTTCTCATAATGTTAAAAGTTATATCCTACATTGGAAATTAATCAAAACTAGTATGTAGCTTATATTGGGCTCCTCTCCTTCCCGATTCTTTTACTGGGAAGTTTATGAGTAATAATATGGTATCAGAGCTAAAGGGCTTGTTTGCTTGTTTGGAAAAATGTGGTCTGACATCACCCATTTATTTGCATGTTGGGCCTTAGATTTAAATTTGCTCAGCTCACATGGGGAAGTTTTAAAAGTCATATCCCACATCGGAATTGATTAAGTAAATATGTTGCTTATATTGGGATCCTCTCTTTTCACCCCCTAATATTAGTGGGAAGTGTATGGGTTTTAATACATAATGAAGTCTAATGCATATTATCGAGTTCTAAGAGGTCAAATTATTCTGTCTCTTTGGTTGGTTGTTGATGCTTGATAGTTGATACATGTGCCAGAGTAAAAACATAAAACATCAAAATGTTTGGGGGTTAAGAATAGATGCGAGGAATAAAGGTAAAAGTTGTGAATGTCACTGTATTATTCTTCAATTTATTATCACATTCGTGTTTGAAGTTAAACTTTTGGTACAAGTTAGCCATTTGATGTAAATAGGATAGAACAGTTACGTATTTGCATTGGTAACAGTTTTGCTTCTCATGAATCTGAGTAGCTTCACATTTACATGACGAAATGGATTGACTGCTTACAAATACATTACTAAGGGGTGTGTAATTTTGAACTGGGATGTTGTTGATTCATCTTTTTTTGGCTAGCAGCTGAGGGCTCGTGCAGCAGAAAAGCTTCAGTGCAAAGATATCGTGAAAAGCGAAAAGACCGGTAATGTAACTGCTAATATGCTCTATGTGACATGCTGTTAGTTATTCAATGAGTTAGTTTTGCTTTCTGTTTTGGTTGCTTACAACATCGTTAGATGAAGGTTCAAGAGCAAGACAAAGGTGACAACTCCTCCATCTGCAAGCTTGGACGTATATGCCAACCTTCCGGTGGGAAATCAAATAGTTGATGAACTATCGAACAGGAGTAATACATGCTCCTCACCGCAAATCAGACCTCCCAACACTCCTTCCAGGTGCAGCCACTTCGGACGAGAATAGTGCGCTGAAGAGTGCAAATTTTTTGTTTGGTAAGCAATGATAAAGGTAACCTAATGATTAAAGTGAAATGAAAGACTAACAAAGTGCTGTGATTAACTTTTTATACAGTGATAATATGGACAACTATTAATGGCAATTAATTATGATATCTGTTGAAATGTTGAGAAGTCAACTTCTAAGAGTAATGACACCCCATATATATATATATACATATACATATATATGTATATGTATGTATGTACGTACGACCCAATATACAAAGCTTTCGCACCTTGCCTTTGTTTCAATAGAGGTCGTTTATAATGAGACGAACTCGTGAGCCACAAGTTGCAATGGAGGTGTGCATGGCCTTAACATATGGAAATTCAAGTTAATTCTTTAAACACTACTAATATTAAATTTAGTAGAGGTTGAACATGAAGCAACTATGATAATTAGATGCCATATATAGTGTAAGAGAAATATTAAGCATCATTCAGAGATGCAACTGTACAATCTGGACTGTTGATCTGGCACGTGTATTGCAGGCGCTGACATGCGTGTACATATGCACAAGCAATGGGCAGCTGAGATCGCATTGTCGTGACCTTGCTCATGGTTTAAAATTACATGCTTTCATAGATATATTCTGTCTGGAGAATTTGTTTCCTAGGTGATCGCCAGACTAATCCAACTGAAACTATTTTTATAAATCGTGACTCTAAAATAGATTTTTTTGGCATTACCTTTACTATTATTACTGTTTTTTTCCAATGTGGTTCTTGGTAATTGGCACGAGGATAACTGTCTCTGTCTGTTCCAGATATTCAAGAGGGTAGGCTTTCGGCAACTTCTCGCATTAAGCTCATGAGGGGTCTCTGTCATCCAAAATTGCTAGTGAAAGTGTCAAAATATCCGGAAAATTTAATCTTCCTCGTTTATTTTTCATGTTTGGTACTTTCAGATGTTAAAATCTAAATCCCATTACCCAGATGAGATGAATGAAGAGCGAGATCCCATCTTATTTGTGTAATGTTTTTCATATTATCTCGCCGTGTACACTCCTTGTTGATATTAGTCACTTGAGAGCAGCTCTCATGGGATACTACTAATATTGTATGGAGTCATCATCTATATTACTTCGGCAGATACTAAAAACAGGTCCATGGTGACTCCTAGTTTTAGTTTTTCTTTTAAAGAAAAGTACACGTATTATTGTGTGGTAACTTAAATCAGTTTAGAATCTTCATGGATATTTTCCCCTCGTATACCAAGAACAGTCGTATGATGACTTCTTCTAGTTTAGTTTTTCTTCTAAGAAATGCACACTTATCGTCAGCTTATTAGTCGTGTGATTACTCAAATCAGTTTAATTGTTTTTCTTGTGGACTTGGTAAGTTTATTTTTTTTTTATGTCTAAGCGTGAATGTAGATGCATGACGAATGATACTTGTGGGGGTTGGGACCAATTGGAAACGTCGTTTTCTTCTTTAGAATTTGGTGTATAGTGGTAGTGAACCCATTGTGCCAAGCCTAGTGAACCAGAACTTGGCACCTGATGTATTCATGGTGCAGTGTAAATGTTTAATGATATAATGATGTTATAACTATGATTAATGCTTGATGATTTGGCACCTGATGGGGCCGTGGTTAACTGGATTTATTTGGAGATTTTATTTATTTATTAAGATTTGTGATTTGGACATGGCGACAATTTGGTCAAACCAGCTGATCAAAGTTATAATTGCTACAAGTGCTTGCTGGCTTTAGCTGTCTTACTCATAATTTAGACAAAATTAACAAATACACTTAATGGCTTTGAATAACATCTCAAGGATGTGCCCACTCCCCCAAACAAACCCAAATCTACTCTTATTCCCTGTATTGGATCGATTCACTTGTGTTTTTTTTTTGTTTTGTTTTGTTTTTGGCCTAATAGCTTGGGTTTTGGATACGCTTGTACTTACTCAACTAATCCTATAGAACTCGTGTCCTACATTCTTGTAATTTTTCAATATGGATCATGGTTAATTGTTATTCAGATTTACTATCATATATATATATATATATATATTGTGTAACTGTTCAATATATGACAATATTCTTTAGATAAAATTAGACAATGATTAGCATTCGTGAAGAATGTATTAATTTTTCCGTTGAGGTAGTATTTTCATTTCGAATGTGCATTCCTTTGGAAAAGTGTATAATGCTTGCAAACTACTAAACCCAATGCAATGCTAAAAGTTTTTGATCGAATTAGGGGAACA
>MKEJ01050040.1:0-12628 GCA_001753735.1 Embelia ribes | reverse complement strand
GAGAGAGAATTGAAATGGTTGTGCATGGAGGAGAGTAGAGGTTAATCATATATATAAGCTGCTAGTGCATGAGGTTAATCAATTAAAGGGTAAACTACACTATGCTCCCATGTGGTATCCCAAAATTACAATTCAACCCTCTGGTTGTTTAAATTACACTTTGCCTTCAAAGCTAGGCAAATGACTTTATTACCCCTTCTAAATAAAAATAAAAAAGGGAAAAAAGAATTGGGTCTCAACTTCTCCACGTTCATTTATTTTTTCCTTCCTCCATATCTCTCTCTTTCTCTCTCTCTTCCCGCATCTTTCTCAATTCACCCATGGAGATAATTTAGAATCACCATCTAAATTCCTCACCAAATCACACTTCACCTCTCACTCTTTACCCAATTTTATCTCCCTTCATCTCATCCAATGGCATCACCTTGAGTATGGATTTACGATTCATCTGTTTGTCCTTTAAGATAGAGGCCCGTGGCCAATTTCAATCTAGATATAAGAGTTTTTTCTTTGTCTTTTAACCTTTCGGAGTCTAGGGGTATTTTTGGGTTATCACATTTTTTTGTAACTATTCTGAGTCAACTTAGAGTCACATAGGGGGTAATGTGTTGATTGACTGAAACCTTATGGGGGCGACTGTAATATCAGAAACCTCAGGAGGTAAGCTGACATTTTAAGATACTACATGGCGGCAAAATTTACCCTTAATTAAAAGACAAAATTTGGCGGCACGTCCATATAATCCTTCCAAATGTTGAAAGGTGCAGTTAATAATATTAATAAAAAAAAAGATTAATTGTACACGCATGCCATGCATGGTGGTTGGAATTCATGTGCTAAAGGTTTGATGATCCTTTTGACCGTCAGTGTGTGCAGATATTTTCTAACAAATATGCAACTAAATTTTAATTTATGTTTTATTAGTATCGATGTTTGTTAATTTAACTCACTCTATATTTATTTAAAATTTAAAAATTTATTAGGCGAAATACATATGTGTGTGTGTATTGATTCAATTTTTCATATTTTCTCATTTTTTTTTATCAGAAATAAACACATATAAATTCCATTCTGGTGGAAGTACGGCTAATTTTGATTTAATTATACTGATAATTACGAATTATTTTTGGTGAAAAAATTTATTAATTTATATTATGTTACAGAATTGTTATGTAATGTTTTTATTTTTGAAACAATAATATTATGCGGTTTTTATGAGACTATAAATTTTATATACTTCTATTTCTTTATTATTTAATAGAATGATGATCACTCAATCTCATGAAAAGATAAATAATTCAAACTTGAACTTTGTGTTTTATGAAAATAAAAAGTATTGAGCAATTTAATTGAAGTTTCCACACCACCGGCGGTTATGAGTCCTAATTATGATAGACGATACGTTCCATGCTTTATCCGGAATTTTTAAGGAATTTTTTAAATTGAATAATTTAATATTTACATAGAATAGAGATATTAAATTTATATTTTTAAATATAAAATAAGAATAAATGTAATTTTTTACATTAAAATATTAAATTATTATATTTTAAAATTTTAAAAAATATTTTTTTATTCAAAATGTATAATAATTTATAAACAAAAAATATGCTTATAATTTATTATTGTTGAATTTATTTGGGGCACTCAACTCAACTGTACATACCCCCACATATCTAGGAAATTGCATATTATATATTTGGTCCATTATGGCTTGAATCCGAATTAGTCGGAACCTAATATGGTTTCCGGATACAGAATTCTTATACAAAAAAAAAATAATAATAATACACCCACCCACAATTTTTACCAAAATCTTTTATCTGATGACATGGTAAGAAAAATATTTGAATGTGATTGATTTTTAAATTCATTACATTAATGATCGAATCTAAGATTTTCTTGTCACGTTAACGGGTAAGGAATTGGGTAAAGTTGTGTGTAGAAGTAACATTACACATTATAAGTAGGTATTGTTGACAGTAAAATTTTGACCAAATTTAATTCATGGATTTCAAATTATAAGGCCCAAAAGCCTAAATTATTGAGATACCTTGAGTTTTAAGCCCATAAAATTTATTAGTCGACCTACATATTTGGGCCCAGATTTCACAAGTCCCGAGACTCTAAGACCATAAATTTCATAAGCCCAAAGGCTCTAAATCAGAATGGTGTAAACCTTGAGGTTCTAAGTCCGAATTTCAGGACCGAACTTTACAAAAACCTCAAGGCTCTAAAAGCTAAACCTCGGGTCCAAACTTCACAAACCTCGATACTCTAAGGAGTTGAATCTCGGGTTCGAGCTTCTTAAACTCAAGGTTCTAAGGACTGAACTTCACGAACCCCGAGGTTTTAAAGTCGAACCTTGGGTCTGGGCTCTATGGTTCCCGAGGTTGACAAGACCTGAGGTTGTGAAATATATAATAACACCTGAGTCCGGAACACAAGAATAAAAATTAAATAATAAAATTAGTACGATGATTGAGAAAACAATTAAACGGAAGATAAACAATGTTGAGAAAATCACTTAACAATAACGTACATTATCCTCCCGGTTGAGAGAATCACTCAACGACAACTGATATGTTAAATATTCTCCCACGTTCTCTATAAAAAAAAGGGACGATAAATAAAAGGAGGGACTTTTTCTCTTTCAAGCTGCACGACTAAAAAAGCTACAAAGAGATTCAGAGCCACTTCAACTTGAGTTCTAGCTTCAAAATTCAACTGAGATGGAGATGTATAGGTAAAGGATTCCAAAAAGACCCCCATGTATTTCTTTGTCAAATGTTATGTAAATCAAATGGTTTTAAACCCCAACATTAATAAAATTTTGTTATTGAAAATTTATGTATTTGTGCTTATATTTTTTCTTTTATTCGTCCTTTATTAATTGGAGGTTATCAAATGTAATTAACGATTTTCCATAAAAATCAAAAATAGGAACCTGCAATCAAATAAATAAAAAACATTGTGTAAGCTGTGAAATTTTGTGACACATATATAAATTTTGTAAAACCCTAAAAAGGTTTAAAATTTTTGTCTACAAATTTCCGGTACGCCTAGTGGGACCTATTTCTCTTCCCATCTTTTAAATAACATAAAAAAATCATGATAACAAGCACACTCAAAAAATAAATACATATGTTCCCCTTATTGACGTTCTTATCTGTTTGTATAGGTTTGTCGAGGATAAGAGGTCATGGAAGGAGCTGCTTCTAACCCCTGCTCTTAGTCAGGCTTTTAAGCATATGGTCTTAAGCTCTGAAAAGACAGAGGTGGTTGCAAACTCCAGCCACGGCTCCGTTAGCACCCAAAAAGCTACAGAATCCTCTAGATTCTACTGGTCCATAAAGATAACACCGACAAAGTCTCAAATGCCTTTGGGACCTGTAGGGTTCTCAGGATCTTTTGGGAAAATGATTGCAATCAACTCCGAGGCTCCGGAACTGTCAAAGTTCTTGGGGTCCGGAAGGGAATCTACACGCCAGTGGGCTTCCGAACTTCTGAGGTTCTTGGGGTCCACCAGAAAAGACCTATTGATCACTAGACTCTAGAACCTAAATGGTTCTCGGGGTCAAAGATCTATGTCTAGAGGGCTCTTGAACCTTCAAAGTTCTTTGGGTCCAAAAGGATATCAAAATTTCAAAAACCTCTGAGTTTCTCGAGGTCAAAAGATGATATTTATCAGGCTTCTAAACCCTCGAGGTTTTTGAAACCTATAAAGAAAACCCTGTATCTTGTGTGGCTCCCAGACCTAGTAGATTTGTAGGGTCAACCATGAGATTCATAAAATCCCCAAACCTTCAAACTCTTAAGTTCTCGAACA
The DNA here is from genome assembly GCA_001753735.1 of Embelia ribes. NCBI lineage: Eukaryota > Viridiplantae > Streptophyta > Magnoliopsida > Ericales > Primulaceae > Embelia > Embelia ribes. The sequence continues at coordinate 8,799 of MKEJ01050040.1, read as the reverse complement.
CTAGAAATTCCGAATTTTCAAACTCTAGAATCTCTAGGTCCCAGATTTTCAGCCAACAAATTGACATTGTCTTCGAAACTCGTCTTCATAAGAAAGCAAATGACCTGAAGAAAATTGCAAAAGTTTGTTTCCAAGCTGCTAAGAGTATCAGACAACTTCGAAACACTTCAACGACTAAAACATTCTTGGTTAAGGCTAAAAATGTGAACGAAATTGCAGCTGCTACTTTAGCAGTTATCAAAATTGGGACTACTAAAGACGATGCAAGGTAGCTTCTTAGACGTATCCAAAAGTCAGTAAACATAGCAAATTCGGCACAAGAAGCTGCATTCAGGGAAAATCAGAGAATTATCTAGAACATCGGGAAGAAAGTGACGGAAAACGAAAAAAGAAAATTGTCACAATTTTCTCGAAACTCTGGAAGATTCTGGCCTGTAAAAGAAGAAAGGGTACCATCAATGCCAGTAAGTTCTCATCCAGAAAAAGATGATGCATGGAAGAAAATGTATTACAAATAAAAAGAAAACAAATACGTGCCCATGCTCTCTATAAATAAAAGGGAGATAAACAAATAGAGGGACTTTTTCTCTTTCAAGTTGTACGAGTAAAAAAGATACAGAGAGATTCAAAGCCTCTTCAACCCGAGTCCAAGATTCAAAATTCAACTAAGAAGGAGATGTATAGGTAAAGGATCCCAAAAAGGCCCCCATGTATTTCTTTATCAAATGTTATGTAAATCAGAAGGTATTAAACCCCAATATTTATAAAATTTTTAATTGAAAATTTATTTGTTTGTTCATATATTATTTCTTTTATTTGTCCTTTATTAATCGGAGGTTATCAAATGTAATTAACGATTGTCCATAAAAATTGGAAATAGGAATTCACAATCAAATAAATAATAAACACTGCATAAGCAGTGGAATTTTGTGATACATATATAAATTTTATAAAACCCTACAAAGGTTTAAAATTTGTGTCTACAGATACCATAAGGGACATTATTGGGGTAGACCAATTAATTTATAGGCGCAGATCCACAATCTAACAAACAACCCTGATCTTGAAAAAAGAGGGGAAAAAATATCTTCTTGTTTTATTGATAACTAAAACTATGTTTATTGTGGTCTAAATTTTCATTTTGTTTAGAATTGTCATACTCCGAATTCCTATAAACCTGAGGACGTGAACTGAAAGAAAAGAAAAGAAATATAGAATAACAACCTCATAATTGTTAACCAAACCAAACCAAAGCCCGACATCTTGCCATAATACATATACATTATCTGTAACTAACATCAAAGCTGCCAACATTGACATAAATACATGATACAAACTGCAGCACCGAGCTACAAATACAAACAAACCAATCAAGTGACTAGCTTATATAAAATGAAATAAAAATCTAAGCTAAATCTCATATCCAAACTCTGAACACCACAAACTCAAAACCAGCTCCTCTCTATCACTAAATCTTCACCAAAGTTATGCATGCTCCTCTAGAAAGTCAACACTACGCTTTAACACTACAAGACCACACGAGTCCATATACAAAAAAAAAAAAAAAAAAAAGAAAAAAGAAGAAGAATTATAATGTAAACAGGAAAAAATTTAAATATTTATATATATGGTTTAGTGTGAAGGCCTGAAAACCTTGTACGGTAAAACAAAGGTTTACTTCTTCTATCATGAAATTGCTAAATAGTATTTTAAGAATACTCCTAAATTACCATCACAGATTTGAACATTCTTATGAGTTGTTATTTTCATCCATAGTGCTAATAATATTCATTAATGTTGCCTTTAATGGATTTAGTTAAAATAAAACTTTAGTTTTTGATTGATATTTGAAACATTTAAGTTTAGTTAGAGCTATATATATAAAGAGAGTCTAAAACACTTCTCTGTTTGACGATTGTCCGTCTCCTCGGTCTGTCATCGGTAATCATGTATGATATTTCTTAATTATCCCTAGTTTATACTACAAAAATCACTTTTAAAAATCTGTATGTAATCTTTAAATTTATGCAGAAATTCACTTTTTTGTCGTGTGATTGTTAATTACCACTGCACACACATCTTTGTTAATCTGCCTAGTTTGATGTCATGATCGACCAAACAAAACCACAACTATATATTATGTAAAATCCTCCATAACAAAATTTTAATCCTCCATAACAAACCCATCTCTTTAATTATTTCTTACACAAACAAGAGCAAAATATTTGTTTAATTTTTATTTTTGGGAATAATTTTGCTTTTTCTAATCATGTAGCTGGCACCATCATTGTTGGCTGAGTACACACTAAAATAGAAAAAAAAGGGTCCTATCCTTTGATTTTACTCTTATAGCAAGCCGGTGCCAAAACTTTTTTTAGTGCAAATTGCAAAAAGCACCAATGTATGTATTAATGTTTACAATATAGTTTTATTCTTCTTCTTTTATATTGAGAATCAATACTTTAACACTAGTTAATTAGTTTTGTTATCATAAGCAGCCTGAGTGAAGACTTTAAAATTCAAACCATTGCTTCCATTAGTTCTAATTCAGCTTTGTTTTGTTGTACATATCTTAAATTGAGCTTATTTGTTACTATTTTTTTTAAAAGTTGCAAATTTGATATCTTTAATTTTTATTTTATTTTTTTATCAAAAATAAGTTAGGCTTATTGAAAAGATTCCAACAAAGCTGGAACCCAATATATGCAAACAAAGGAGCTAGGTATATAGGTTAATTACACAAGGACCCAAACTTTTTCATATTTTTCAACCCTCAACTTTAAACCACTCAAATAGTGATCCTTTTTTCTATATGTATTGCCTTTTCTTTTTGTCACATCAAATGCAACGAGAGAAATTGAACATGTGACATCTTTGTAAGAGTGATAGTCTGTTAATATAATAGCTGAACAGGTATAGTGGCTTATTTATTTGGTAAATGATTTATATTCTGGCAGTTATACAACAAACTTGTATAATTACTTATTTGGTTAGATTTTGTGAATTGATATTTTCTGGAATAAAAAATTAAAACCAGAATGGTTTTCTTTGTGTATGTCGTTATTCTATTTAATTTCTAGAGACTGAGAAATTTGTTAGCAAGTCAACCATGTCTTGCAAAAAACCCATATACGATACCATACAAAAATATGTCCTTTTTGTAATAAAGTTTTGCGCAACAACACGGAGTAGAATCTCATACAATTCTTTTTACAGAGGTTTATTTCTTTTACGTTAGTCCTTAAAATGGAAAAGTATAAATTACCAAAACATTTTGATGCCATTCAAGTCTTTACATTCAATAAATTTTGGGTGGTCGGTGTGTTAAGTTTTACACTAAGTAGATAAGTTCATAAAAAATAGATAAATGTGGGAGTACAAATGTAATTTTGCCCGCCATATAATTATAGACTACCCTACAAAGATAAGTGTAGTGGACAAAATTGGGCGTGGCAATTGGGAGTGAGTGTCCTTTTCCCATTAAATCCGTGGGCATTTCATTAGAAAACATATTTTTAGTATGTAGGTATATTTTGATCTATATATATATATATATCATCATCATCATCATCATCATCATCTCTCTCGAAGACCACAAGTGTTTACAATGGGTCCACAATTTTTATTAACAGAGTGTGTAACCTGTATATTCAAGATCTAATTAGACCCAATTGTGTGTGCAAAAAATTTTTGCACCCCACTCGTACACCCACCTACCTAGCCCTCCAGCCCAATAATCATAGAAACCTCTTTCTTCATTGTCAACCAAAACTTAAATTTTAACAAATTAGAATCAGCTAAATAGAATCAATATCATGCCAGGTATTTAAACATAAATTTCTTAGTATTGCTCGTTCCTATCTAAAGTTACTTGCTCGTCTCTTCCTGTAATTCGCAATTCGTTTTGTATCATTTGCCTTGCCTTCACATAGTTAGATTTCTCATTCTTATATCTGAACCACCGTAAACAACACTTTCTCATTTTATTCCTCAATTGACGACACTCCTAACCTTTGATGAATCTTTCAATTTCTGATTCTATAATTCACAGTCACAAAATTTACCGCCACTATCAGTGCTCAAAGTTTTTAAAAATAAAGCATATAAAAATGTCCAATTTACGAGCCCTTTAAAATAAAGGGAAATCCTTAGGACCTTGGCGTTGTGTTATGCAAGCTACTTAGTGAATGGGTTAGTGTTGATACAAGTCCTTATGGAATTCTTTAGCATAACCCTAGTGTTGTCATCTTTAGAAGATCTCAATACATTGTCTCTCCATTTTCTTTAGGTTTTATTTGGTTGTAGTTCTTATTCTTATAATTATTATTTCAATTGTATTAGAACAATCGATTGAGGTAATTATTCGGATTAAAGAATTATAAATGGGGTGTTGAACCTAATATAAATTATTATAAGGAGCTAACCTTTAGGTTTTAGCAACTTTTTAGATCTGTACATGTTATTGGAGCAACGTAGGGTAGACCTAAATAAGCTACTTGGTGAAAAGTAACTATTTGCCTTTTGGTGTAGGGAAGATCTTCCTAACTCATTTTATATTAAAAAGAATCTCTTGAATATTTGCACACTATCACCTAGAAATAATCAACTATTACCAAACATAAGATCCTAATTTTACTTTTCCCACTTGATTTTGTTTTGATTTCTACAGCTCATCTAGAATCGAGAAAATCTCATTTTAGAATCAAACAATCTCTTGATAGTTGCACAGTATCACTTAGAACCAATTAAGAATTATCAGACTTAAGTTTATAAATTTTCAACTCTCTTAACCCTTAAATTTATAGTTGTATTTTATGATAATGAACCCTTTTACCTTTTCCTCCTTGATTTTGTTTTGATTTCTACAACTCATCTAGAATCAAGATAATCTCATTTTAGAATAATAGAATCCCTTTAGTATCACCCAGAACTAATTAGGGATAATCAAGCTTAAGATTTGTAACTTTTTCAACTCACCTAACCAATTAATTTTTTTATTCCAAGATCGTAAACCCTTTATTTTTTCCCAATTATATTTGATATGATTTCCACGGCTCATCTCGAATCAAACTAATCTCTACAAGTGCAATTTATGTAATATAAGATATTATACATAAATTACCTAGCTAGCTCTTACAATGTTGCACCAATTAGCTCACTTGTACATGTAGTTTAAATGATACTAATGAAATCTTCTAATATTTTAATTGATATACACAGATAATACGGCATACAATATATATATTATAAAAAAAAAAAAAAGAAGATGGCTTGACAGAAATATTTTGCATATAAGATCTTGATTAGTAATTGTGGACATAATTAAGCATTGTGAGTAATATACCCTCTGCCCATCCTACCTTAAAAGGCACACTAAGGATATTCTAGATTTTTATTTATTTATCAAACTGTATATGTACAGGCAATCAAATTTTTAGTTTAAATTTTATTTTTGTTTAATTATTTTAAAACTGATTCACCTGAAATACCAATAAAATGGAAGAAATGATTCACCCTATCTCTTTCAAAAAGCATGTAGGGGTCATTCTTCGTGTAACACAATATAGTTTTATCATTTTGAATTTCACAAAATATAATATATATAATTATGATATCGTTACCCAAAGGTTGTTGGTTTTGATGTGCTCACTTATATTGCCATAAAATGTCCGCTACTATAATTTCGAGACGGTGGATTCCCAAAAGTGGGATATTTTATCATACACATTTTTGGAGGCAAAAATTATTACAGCAAAAGTTTTGACGGAATATTTTTAAATTTTAATGCAAAATGTTTATGATTCAAAGTGATTAAATTAATGAAAGCAAATTTTTTGTCGACTAATAATTTTGGTATGAGAAATAGAGTAAATACAGCATATGATACGTCATGTCTAGTATATAAATTTCAAACCCAATTTCTTCAATTAAACTTTGGGTAAATTACATTTTGCCACATGAGGTTTCTGACAATTTCAGAAACCCCCTGAGGTTTCTGAAATTACACTTTTCCCATGAGAATCTATGTCCATTGCACTTTAACCCCACAATTTCTGGGGCAAAATGAAATGAAGACTATTTCTCATAAATAATTCAAAAAATTACTAAAATACACCTTATATAGTATTTTTTGTTTGGTTTTTAGTTTTTTTAAAAAAAAGTTATTACATATAAATATATTACTTTTATTAACATATGGTAATTAATTCCTTTGTATTACTGAATGTTAAGTTTTAAATTAATAAAAAAAGAAAGAAAAAGTAAGGGTTATATGGTACTTATAGGGCAAAGTGTAATATATCCTTGAGGACAAAGTGCAATATCTGATACCTTAGGGGATAGTGTGAAATTGTCAGAGACCTCATAGGGCAAAGTGTAATTTACCCTTTATACGAGGACAATTCTAAAAGCATGACACAAATGGCTAAAAGCATTATATTATTTAAGCACCACACCACTAAAAATCATTTTACTTCATGAACACCACAAACAAAATAAAAAAATAAATTTAATTCAAGCACCGCTAATTTTTTATTGACATCACAATAATTAATTACCAAAATATCATTTTCCTCCAATCAATCAATTCATCTTCTTTATCATTATCATCTTCATCTCTTCTTTTTCTTCCTCGTCATCTTCATCTTTTTTTTTCATCATATTTTCTTTAATCATTTTATTCATCCATATTTTACTCTTCATCTTCATCATATTCTTCATATTCTCTCTCACACTATATCTTCATATTCCACATAAAACCCGCTTCACAATTTTTTTGTCTCACTAATTTTTACTAAATTAAATCATCAAATCTAGTAAGGTATGATTATTTGAGTCTTTAGAACACAATTGAAGATCAAATGGACCCATCTCTTGAAGATATTATGATTTTTTGTTCTCAAATTTTTAACGTGAAAACAATACATTCAACCATTAGTTGGCTGAATGTTCTTCAAGACATTCAACCATCAGTTGGTCGAATGCTCTTCAAGACATTTGAACAACAATTGGTCGAATGTATGCCATTTGGATACTGCACAAACCAGTAGTCGGATGGCCTACATTCGACGAATCGCACTCTAAAATTTATAGATTCTAATCACAAAAAATTCAACTACAATGATTTCAAATGAATTTAAGTGAACAAAAATCTAAAAACTATAATGGTATTAAATCAACTATAAAAAAAAATTAATTAAATGATTTCAAATAATTCTAAATTACAATTAAATTCAAAAAATTCAATCCCCATAATTAAATAATTCTAATAGCTATTAGTGGGGCGGTGGTGAGTGACAGGAGACTTGGAAGGAGAGAGAGAACGAAAAACAATAAGTGCAGGAGGGGAGGAAGAAAAATAGCGCAGGGGTTTCAACCGTTAGAGAGGGCGAGAGATTTTGTAAAGTTTATATACGGAGGACACAATTATGTAACTTTCCTTATTACTTAAGAATGGATTAAATTATATTCAATATATTGAATATATGTTGCATTTAGTATTTTTGGGTGGTATCTTTAGTAATTTTTTATTTAATTTGTACATAGTGCATTTAGCCATTTATGTGGTGTGTTTAAAATTGCCCATTAGATACTCCAAAAATATTTTTAGTTTAGAAACCCCATGGAACAAAGTGTAATTTACCCTTTGATTTTACTACTGGGGATTTAATTTCTGTTAAAAAACCTCAAATACGTTTTATAGTGATCGCATGTGTTAGTTAATACATTTCATGTATACAAAATCAAAGGTATCATCCCAAACAATATCATAAACTTTAAATAATTAATATCTCTTCTAAGTTTATAAGCAGCAATATGATATATACATTATCACCATAAGAAAACCAAAACAAAATTATTTTATTTATTACATAAATCCATTTTTATGTTATTTGTTAAAATGATTTTCTTTCAAATTTTCTAATTTAAATAGTGACTTGAGAATGTAGTGAATGTATCTGACTTGACTACTTGGATGTTAAAATTACAATATTTAATTTATTCCTACACTTTTGGTCTATGTATATTATTATTTTTGCCACTAATGATGTCCTCAACAAAATTAAAGGATATACAATAGGGGCCAACTCTGTAATTTCCACACAAGTCACAAGCAGGGGTATACAGTTTTCGAATTGGTTATATCTTCAATTTACGGTTTGGTGCTAATTCAATTTGTTTCTTGATTCCTTGAGCATTTCATAATTCAAATCGACATGGTCGTATAACTAATTTTGTCGTGTTACTCAATTCATTTTAGGCAATAAAATTCTATACATTTTTTGTTAAATTTTAGCAATAAATTTTATTATTTTAAAGAAAAGTACAAAACTATTACGAACATACGAAAACTATGCTATACTAAGTATTAATTACATTAAAAACTTTGTTGTTGTTATTGTTATTATATAAAAACACTAAAATTAGAGTGTTACATGGAATCCAACTAAGTTTTAATTACATTAAAAACTTTGTTTGTATTTATACATATATATGTGTGTGTGTGAATGTTACATGGAATCCAACTAAGTTTTAATTACATTAAAAACTTTATATATACATGTGTGTGAACGCGCGCGCGTATGTATGTGTGTGTGTGCACTCTCTTGCGTACTTGTGTGTGTGCGCGTGCACGCATGCGTGTGTGCATGCGTGCGTGTGCGCATAGGTATGCATGTGTCACGTTCACATAGTAAGTGATAAAAAAGTTTACAAAATTTTTTTCATATATTTTATACCATTTGATCATAATTGATCAAAGGGCTAGAGATAAATAAATCAATTAACACAATTTTCACT
>MKEJ01050021.1:0-10743 GCA_001753735.1 Embelia ribes | reverse complement strand
TTTGATATATTTCATTGAAGAATGTATTTTTAAGCAGACGCCATACGTCATGAGTGTTTTTATAAGCAAATAGCTGAAATTTTACTTTAAATAAGTTGGTACGAGATGGACCTAATTTTTATAATTATAATATTTTCTTGCATATATTTGTCCAAATAACAAAAACTACATCCCTTGTAAATTTTTTGAAGGCTTACTTCCACATTCTCGCAAACAAATATTCATCCAACCTTACGTCATACGGTCGAACCGGGTAAGAATCCTAAGCATACCGAGCCCATGTTCACCCTAATATATAGAATTCAACTCAATGCTACTAGTGTTTCAAGTGAGAATGACTAGGTGCTTATTTGATTGCATTTTTTAAGCTAAATTTTTTTTATTATTCAGCATTAAAGTTGGTTGCATTCAGTTTCTCACCTTTTAAATTATTTTTTTTTTATTTTTTATTTTTTATTATTACTACTATTTTAAATCTGTGGTTTCTGTCAGTTTGCGCCGTCCGACTAGTCCACAGCTCCAGTGCCTCGCACCTACGATAATTTTCAACACATAACAGGATTCAGCCTAGCAAGCTAGGGGGTGTGACCCCAAGCTCGGAACATGTGAATCGAACTCACCACCTCATGTCTGAAGTCATAAGTACCGATCATTCGATCACTAGGCCGACTCCTTGAGGTTTTAATAATTATTTTCTCATCCAATTAAGTAGATAGTTTTTGATATTACGATTTTTCAGTAGTTTTTTTTTATGCATTATAATAAATGGTGGATCTAGGATTCTATGCTTATGGAGGGACAAAGCTCATGTATTTTACATAGAATAATCTTTTTTTTCAATGGAAGCTAAAGATGTGTCTGAAAAATTTTCGATTTTACTCATAAATTTTATATAAATTTTCTAAGCACTCTCTGTCTCCCGTGCGTCGTCCTATGATTATAATAATGTATATGGGATATCTCTTTTAAAAAGAAAGGGACCAAAAAGTTTAAGATGTAATTAAGGTGCAGATTACCTCTCTTTCATTAGTTGGTCATAAGCCATTTACCTTTCGGCTCATAATATGATTTTCAAATGTTCTAGAAAGTGTTCTTTTTGGGTGTATGCAATACTGCATAAAAAGTTTAATACTTTGCAATGTGACCAGTCGAGCATTCGCATTATCAGTCAGATATGTTGTGAATATTGACCATAATAATCAATATCACGTCTAAGATTAATACGAAATTATGTGATTTAAGCAAGAAATTCTTAGAAATATGAAAGAGATCAGTCACATGCAAAAGCAAATTTATCCTGTAATTCAATACCAAAATTGTAAATAAAAAAATTATAGCAAAAATTTTGTCCCAAAAATACTGTAGCCCAAAATTGAATTCCTTCTTGTTTCAATTATTTTTAAGATGAGCAATATTTTAAGCTGTAGACGTTCGAAACGTCTTCAAAAAGATAATTAATCTCCATATCCAATAAAATCTTTATGTGAAAGTGACATTGATGGTTGTACCATGTTATGATATTGACAAACATAAGACTTTTTATAAAATACAATGCATTATTTCTCATTTCGTAGGTCATGGTGATCTTGAATGGAAGATTGACTTGGAAATACATTTGGACTTCCATAGGAAAAATGCATCTGCGATTAGTAAATTCGTCAAATTTTGCCGTTTAATAGGACTTTTTATTGACAAAAAATTTATTTTCCGAATCGATGTGTGGCCTAATGAAAATTTGTGTATTTTTTACCTATCTGATATACTACACAAATAATTCACATTTTTAGCCCTTTTTTCATTTTAAGATTGAGAAAAAAGTATTTAAAAATAAAAAACTATTATATGATTAGAATTTTATATTGTTAATTTATATGTCATGCTGAATTTTTAGTACCTATTTTACTTTAAAAAAAAAAACCGTATTAAACCCGTCCATTTCGTAGGTGGTTCTTTAGCCGTCCCATATTTTTAAGCTATGTTAATTAGTACTAAAATTTAAGGTTATCATAAAACTTCTATAATATATGCTGTAAACCATATTTTAAGGCGGCGCTTTTTCACATTGACTGGTCATTAGTGGGTTGATGATTCATATCCATCTAAACCTAATTTTATTTACCCTATCTTTTATTATATTAGGCAAGTGAAGACTGATTATTAAAAATAAAATGAAATTATATTAGGTAAGTGAAGTCTGATTATTAAAAAAACAAAAACAAAAGTTTTTTTATTTGAATTCATAATTATTTGCTAAAAGATTTTTCTTATTGTCCTTGCACCAAAAGTACCATAAGGTTTACGGTCCCTACAGTTTCATATAGAATTCTATTTGGTCCACACAATTTCAATCAAAATAATAATAGTCCATAAGTTCTGAGAACTTACACGGTTAATCTTTCTTATGAACTGAAGGACATTTTAATTATGAGAATTAAATCCAGTAGAAATATGTGATGGTTGCTTCTTATTATGGGCTCAAAGTTATTTTTAAATATTCAGGAATATTACTGTGGCAATTGAAACTATGAGGACCAAATAGATTTCTTTATGAAACTATAAAGACTGACAGTGTAATTAACCCGGACTAAAACTTCATATAAGTAACATTGTACCAATTGAAAAGCTCAAGCTTTTCTCTTCCTAGTAAAATCCCCTTCGTCATCATTGTAGAATAATGAGTTTTTTGTTGAATTTTTTGTCTTGCTATTGTTGTCCCGAGCACGAAGAGGCACCGCCACCACTTCTCCGGCAAGATAGCGTGCCAAGGCGGAGATTAGCGGAAACAAAACCATGGCAGCCATCGCTATGCACAGTTTCCGAAGATGATGTCTTCCATTCGGAGAAGCCAAAAACAAATGTCAAATCCCGCAATAAGCTGAAGAAAGTTGCCAGATCAAATGCGGATTATCAATATTCTAGGTACGTATAAGAACTCGGAACTTTTTGAAGTATAACCATTTTCCTAAAAAAGTATAGACACAAACGATCGCAACGGATTGCCTTAGGCAGTCTGTTGTTTTGCGTTAGGCAGTCTGTTGTCCTTTATATGCACGGCGCAAGCTTTGTAAACACATTTAAATATCATTATATTATTGGAAAATCTGCACTGTGTAAATTTAAGGCCGCACGCTGAGGCAATTGTTTGTTTTTATCATGAGAAATCGAGAAGGCGAATGCTAATTGTGTACTTTTTTCTGTTTCAGGTATGAAGCTTCTCCGTATGTAACAAGCTTTTCAACGTTTTCTGCAATAGGATTATTCTAATGCAGTGACTTTTCTTATTGAAAAAACGAATGTAAACGACCGAACATTTACCATTCATCACCAAAGATGGCAAAGAAGTTTCAGCTCAGCTTTACAATGGTACGGGTTCCCTGTTTGGTCCCTGAGAAAAACAAATCACTCGAAAACAAGTTTTCGTTTCTTTTTGAAAATGTTTTCTGGTTTAGACATCATGGGTTACCAAAATAGATCCTCCATAGAATTTCCTCGGAAGACGACAATTTCAGAAACACTACATGATGTTTCTTTGGTTTCAAAATCCTGGTTACAAATAAAGTCGATAAAGTATGAAAATTGAGTTACCTAAAAATGTATTTTCTGCCCCAAAGTCAGAAAAACAAGAAGAAAGAACGACTACCATCTTCTCAAAACACAACCAAAAAACTCAGATGATTTAATGCAGACTAGCAGTATATAGCGACTCGCTTAATTCTAATTCAGCCCATTCCGTCACAAACCCATAAACTCCGAAAATGACAAGATGAGATTTAACATGTCAACATCTTACGATCACTTCAAAGTTCATGTCGCATTTTCACCAAATCAAACAACAATGGAACTCAATAAATCATCATCAATAAAGCTTTTCTCTCTTAAAACATGAGAAAACTCTAATGACAGTTGTCCAAGGCCAAACAAAAACAGAAAAAGTTGTATTTCATTACTTTTGTTTCTTGGCCGAAAGCTAAACGAACAACCAGATTGGAGAAACATCCACTAATCTCCAATTGAATAAGCAGCATGATCAAAACACGATCAGCTGCAAGATGCCCTCTAATTGCAACCGAAACTTTCCCATTTTCTTTCTACCGAATCTTTCCCCGGTACAAATATATCTAATGCATCCAAGAAAGAGAGATCAGTAACCGTTAATATGAGGCCTTGTGGCTGGCGCAGTTAGACGGGAGAAAGGAATCTGGCCAGGGCGAGGAACGCCCCTCTGATTGGGTAATCGGTCGACCGCCTTTGGGTCGGACACAGATTTGGAAAAAGCCTGTGCCAGCTCAACAGCCGAAGCTGCTTTCCCATAACGCAACCCAGACCCATCAGAAGAGGTGGGCCTCAGCTCCTCCACGGGCTTGCGCCAGGTCTCAGGGGAAGGTGGCCTCTCCTGTGCTGGCTGAAGATGTGGCTGATGCTTGATGCCAGCTTCCCTGGCAATTCTCTGATTCTCACTCCGCCAGTTCCTCTTGTGTGTGTCTGTCCTTTCAGCATCTACACGATTATCGTTCTTATCATTGTTCTTTCTAATCTTATTATCAAGGGGAATACCCTCAAATTTTCCATCATAGCGACTAGGCGTTGCATGAGGGGAAACGGTTTCTGTTCTAGGGATGTCTTGTTTGAACCTATAGAATGGTTGATAAACAATTTACGTCAGATGTATTAGTGGACCTAAACAGAGAAGACAAATCAAACCGCAGGCTATTGTAATATATTTTGCATATATATAGTAAAGAACCAACTTAAAAAACATAACATACACAAAACATTTAAGACCTGCAAGATTAATTTTGTTATCTCTGGGGGCACTTCTAACAGTCAAATCTATGGAGGCTCTATGCTAAATTTTAGCGGATGCTCACAACAGTATATTTAATACCATTTAATCCCCTAAAGAATAGAGGGTTTGTTTCAGTGATCCTTGATCCAAGGGACCATTGTTCATCCCCACTACTATTTTAAGTTTATGGAATCTCGCGCACCAGTATTCCAGTCTACTTCAGAGTTTGAGGTATTGGGATTAACATTTAGGAGATGAGAATAGATAATACTGGTGGGAATGCCCTTATCAGGGATGAAAATCAACAACCTACCATACCATCAAGTACTAAAGTAGCCAAACACAATCAAAATGGTAAAATTATTCACGCCTTTTGAACCACATACCAAAAGACACCCGAAAGAAATTGATATCCGATGAAAAAGAATATACAAGTAAGAAGATTATTACCTATTGGGAGGTTGGACCACATCAAGATTGTTGCCAACAATATCATCAATGCCACGTTCCTTCAGTACCTGAGAGCAAAATCAATCACGCAATCAAGCTAGCATCATTTTGACCCATCTTATAAAAGGGTAAAAAAAGACTAGTAGTAAAGGAAAGAACATTGAAAACAGATATGACGTGGAGATGAACACAAGTAGTAACATCTGCACGCTACTAAATAACAGTTCCAACTTTTTAACAGCTTCACAACAAGGCATTACAAATCATTGACATAAGCCCATGAACCTGAAACCAACTCATTTTTCTGACTTTACCAATCACTCCACCCCCACCCCTTGCACTCAAAACCCAATTATAACCATGCATTTTCAAATCGAGAAATATTACCTTCAGCTAGATCACCCTAAGAGTGGAAATTAGCCCTTGCACCACCAAAAATTTTAAAACATCAAATTCTGGCATGGGAGTTACATGACGTATTTGGCCAAGATCAAGTAAAAAGTTTGCATGAAGATTAAAGGCTTGATTGACTCAAATAAAAAACACATGTAGCAGAATGAGAAAGCTCTGAAAGCGCAAGGGTAGTAAGGACCTACCTGGTTGTATACTTACATAAGTACACTTTTTGCTCTCTGTGCTTATTGGCAAACTGTTGTTTCACACACCAACTCATAACGTACTTGGTACTATTCCGCAATCCATATTAAACAACACATTACTTCTTTCACCTTTTTACGGGTGTAAATTTTGCACCACTGTCCAATGCCCTAGTGGATCGATTGCATTACATGACTTGATTCCTAACTTTTATCTCACATCATGAGAAAATCAAAACGTGAGTTTCCCAAACAACAGGCAACTACTTGGAAAAACATTTCCCCTGATAGGACCCAAACCAAGCAAACCCTAATTGTCGTGTACATGAAGTCATAACAATGGACAATGCGTATGACAAGAAGAAACAACAAAATCATAGCTGGGCAGTAAACGTACCAGTTCCCTCGGCCTTGCACCACCAAATACAGTGTTCCTGTGCAGGACAGGAAATTGGTCACAAAATAATAACTGGAAAAGATAAACAAGATTTCATATTTTTTGTTAAGGCACAAAGGGTCTGGACAGTGGCTTAAGCAACCAAGACAGCTAGAAAGTATGCACCAAGCTCTTTTGATGATTCAATCTAGAACCAATCACTTTGGTGGGAGAACTCATTAAACATGAATACCAATAATAAGTAGGAGACAAAGTAGTAACTTAATAACAGCTCCCTACCAAAAATGAAACATCACTTGGGAGGTAGAATCTCTTTCCACCAATACTACACACAAACATACAGTGACTGAATACAAGTCTTGTTGATCAGTGACTCCAGAGGGTTCAGGAAAAAAAAATATTAACTCCAGACGATGAAAAGCTTCGGCTAAGCAGTATCCATAACCACCTCTCAAGAAAGGGACAGAATACAAGTCTTAAATTAGAAAATAGATATCCTACTTAATCATGTCCATAAGGTCAACATATACAACTTGAGAATGTACGTAAACCAATATGAACAAGTTACTCTACATGATAGGAAACAAGCCCATCAGTGTTAGTGTTCACTGTCCATGAGTATATATGACTAAAAAAATGCCTAAATACAAAAATTTATACTCACAAATAATATCAACGGTTCATAACTCCTGCTCCATTAATAAGAGAATTTTAATGTTTGCACTTTGCAACTTGCAGCATAAAAGTCCAATCAACAAAATCTAGTGCTAACAAAATGGAACAAACAAGTCAACAAGAGCATACTACGTATCTAATCAGCAATAAAAATTGTGGCCTACCTTCCTTTCTCCTTGTTTTCATCCATTTGTTCGAGAGCCTGAGACCGCGGTTTCAAGTTTAACTTTGGCCGTTCAACTGCCAGATTCCCGCTATCAGATACAGTCAACGCTGGCTTTGTATAGTTTACAGTTTCATAGGAATCATTAACCTTGTGAAGATGGTCATAGGTTTGTGGCTGGTAGTACCCCTGCATTCACAAGAACCAAGAATCAAAAAACCCAAGTGCCTTATACCGAGCTTGTCTGAAAAAGGCGTTTTCTTTTGAATATGCTTAGTTATCAAAAAAACTAAGGGAAAAAACACCAAGTGCGTAGGATGAGAGGTAGTAATTCTGCATACACATGATTTTGTATAAACTGAATGATGTTATAGTGTCAATAATGTATTTGAATTTTGAAACACTTTAACGGCTCATGGGGTATGGAAGCAACCCATAGGAGTACTTCAGAATCACCAATTCCATATTATTATGCATATAAAAGTTAGTGGGGCATTTTCCGAGTGTTAAATCCCACAATCAAAACACAACGTAATAAAAGCATAGTCACTTATTTACCTGGTTATGATCAACAGGTGGTTCAGAAATATCCAGTGGCTTGGACCTCGGAAGTAACTTCAACTTAGGGCGCTCCGATTGTTGAGAAAGAGCTAGAGATGGTGCTCCATATTCAACAAATTTGCCATCATGAACTGCTTGATCACCATTATTTTGAAACTTATCCTCAATTTTATCAGGACACTTGGGAGAAATCACCTTCTCACAGGCGGCAATTTCCTTTCCACCACTTTGAACCCCGTCATTTACAGTTGGATTCCTCTCCGCATGCCTTACCAACATCACATCTTGATATTCAATAACACCCCCCACATCAGTAGAATGGTAGCTGCTCTCTATTTCTCTACGCCTAATGGGTTCGACATTTTCCGAGGGATGAACCGGCTGCTTATTTAATTGCCACCTCCCGGAAGAAACCTTGTCGAGAGCACTGGCATGAGCTAACTTAGAGGCAACATGGGGACCTGACCATGTAACAGGTGACAGCTCAGCAACATTCACCTCATCCTTCCTCATACCCCATGGATTCAGGTACGGCCCCGGACCAGCACTCCCATCATTCCCACCGAATTTTGTACCGGTCCCAGCATAAGGTACTTCAGCAACCCTACCAGCATACGAACTCGGACTAGCACTAGAAAACTGCTGACTTGAAGGAGACTTGAATGCGGCTGCATAATCAGGTTTTGCCGCCACAGCACGCATTGGGAGGGCACGGATGCTGTTGTCACTGACCGTCCTTCGAGGCCCAGGCCCTCCATCCAAGGGCTTCCTTTCGTCCTCGTCGAAGTTCCGGCCAATGTGAGTGTTGGGGCCCAAAAATGGGGTCTTGTCATCAAAGTTATTCGTCACTGACCCAGCAGATCCAGGTCGTAATCGCTGGTCTGATCTACCTGTTGGGTTTCCCCACGGGCCTGGGCGATCAAAACTGGGTCGATCCATGGGCCTCACAGTTCTGTAATAAAATTAGAAGGAAAAATTAGACAAGAGTTCCTATCTTCTGCTACCACATCTGCCAATAGCAGGCAGATTGTTTTGTGCGCTTTTGGAGTGGGAACAAAAATTAAACCATCATGTGAATGTCAGTTGAGATTGTTACAATTAAGGCAAGATATAAAATTAAACTCAAACCAATCCAAACCAATTATGAAAATTTTGATTTGGGCGATTTCATGAGGTTGCAAAATGCAAACTAAATTTTCGATAGCTGAGAAAAAGTACTGTGGATGACCAAAAAAGACCCATAAATACACGTCTTTGGATGCATACTTTACTACTGTGTTTTCTTCTCCCTTATACCATTTTATACTCAAACAAATCCACACCAAGTATGATTGGTCCATAATAAAACCTTTCAGTTTTTAGAGAATACACAAATATTTTCAGTTGTTTACATAAAAAGAACACAAAAAATTATCAACTAATAACATAAAGAACTTTCGCTTTGAAAGAGATTTATTGGATCTGGAATTTTTATCTTTGGGTTCCATGAGATTAATGAAAATGAAATAAAAAAATACAGTCCTTGGGCTTGGGGTTTATAAATAGTTAAGAAAATTGGTTCAGTTCGATTTGCTTAAAATTTCAAAACCAAACCAAACCAAACCAGCAAGTTCTAAAGACCACCCAGAACTAATTGGTTTGAACTTTGGTTTGGACTTTGGTTTGGTTTGGCTTAATTGGGTTGGATAGGGTTTAACTCACCCCTAGTCAATAGAATGACGTAACTGAAATGAACACAGCTATGCATAAAAAAGACAATTGTATATACTGATATTAAATGAAAAACATCAATAACGAAAATTGGGGGAAATTGGGGTGAAACTACCCTAGGATTTCCACTACCAGATCTGCCACTTTGATATATAAGATGAACGAAACTGTACATACAGATATGGTATGTGTATATGCTACTATGAAATTAGAAAACTACTACAATGAAAACTGGGAAATTCTACGCTATGATTTTAACTACCGGATCCTCAATTGAATGCTTTAAATAAGATTCTATACAGGTATACATACAAATACGATGTGGATATCAACTGCTTCGAAACTAAGTAAGCTAAAATGAAATTTGGGAAAATAACTCTACGGTTTCTAGTATCACAATCCGAAGATTGAATGATATATTAACTTTAACACGATTATAGATACAAATACGATATAGGTATATGCTGATTTGAAATAAAAAAATCCACAATGAAAAATTGGGGAAATCACACTATGGTTTCTAGTGCCAGAATCCACAAACTGCACGATAAAATAAATTTAACACGTTAATAGATACAAATTATATGTGGGTATATGCTGATTTGAAATTAAAAAAGCTACAAGGAAAAATTAGGGAATTTAGACTAGGTCTTCTAGTACCAGATCCGCCAACCGAATCATATATGAAATTGAACACAATTACGATGTGGGTATATGCTGATATGAAATTAAAAACATCTATATATACAAATTAGATATGGGCATATGCTGATTTGGAATTAAAAAAGTTACAAGGATAAATAAGGGGAAATTAGACTAGGGCTTCAAGTACCAGATCCGCCAATCGAATCATATATGAAATTGAACACAATTACGATGTGGGTATATGCTGACATGAAATTAAAAGCATCTATGTATACAAATACGATAAGGGTATGAAATAATTTGATCTGAGAGTTAAATTGGGTGAATTTTGTTTATTTGTTTGTTTTTTTAAATCAATAGCTGATATGAATGGAATAGGAAAAAGGGTAAAAAGGTAAACTCACACGCCGGGTGCGGAGGGGAGAGGGAGATCGGAGGGGATGGAGCCGCCGTGAAAGTCCTTGAGCGTCATCGTCGCTTTCTTCTTCGACATTCTCTCTCTCTCTCTCTCTCCTTTTCTCGCGGTGGGTGCTCTTGAAGCCCTCCCTGTCTCTCTCTCCGTCCCTCTGGGATATCTCGCTCTGGGAATCTGGCGGAGAGAGAGAGAGAGAGAGGGAGACGAAGGTTCGCGTTAAACACACGGTTTCGAATCCACGCAAACACTTGCAATTATGTGTATGTATGGATGTACTTTTATTTATGAACTACTTAGGGCTCAGATTTTGTAAAAGATATTTTTTATCTATTTTAGATTTAGATA
>MKEJ01050010.1:0-10179 GCA_001753735.1 Embelia ribes | reverse complement strand
AATATCATTATTAACTATAATCGAAATACCAATCAACCTTTAGAGTGGGTTTTTGGTGGAGCAGGGCTAGAGCGGGTATGAACAACCCAAAAAAATAGGGGTTGAAACTTACCTCAAAAAGGCGAGAACGGAGAGAGACGATTCCAAATCCGTGTTTAGATTGTCTCTCGGAGTTCTCCTTCTTTCGGATCATGGAGATTTATAGTTGCCCTTTCTTCTCCTCTTCTCACCTCTTCTTGCTCAATTTTGAGAACGTGAAAAGAAAATAACGAAGACTTTTAAAAAATAATTAGTTTTCAGACAACTCTTGTTAAATTACCTATTTAGTCCTTCTAGTTTACATGTTATTTAAGTTTTACATTACAGGGCCTTACAAGGGGAAAATGCTACCTGAAGATAACCAGGAATGTACAGGCTTGATCTATTGCTAGTAAGGTGACCTCCACAGTAATTATATGATGCTCAACATACACTTAATGAATCTGTATGTTGTAGTCATTTTTAGGACCCAGACTTCTTCTGACAGACCTACTAAAGGAACAACCATATAAGAGTCAATTGGAAATTGGGAGATAATGCAATTAGCTTTGTTAGTAACAACTCGAGTATCCAATACAATAAAATCATAGGGTTGGTATCTGTTTATATGGTTACAGGACTCCAATATAAAATTCTCATCCCCGGCACCAATACAATTCCAAGCTAGAATCTTCATATGATATAGATTTTGAGGGATTGGATGAGGAATCATAATTTCCCTCTTCAGTTAATGGGGCACAAAGGAAATGTTGCTTTTTGGATGAGCAGGGACTGGGGAAGGAATCAAGTGGAAATTTGCATTTCTTTCCAGAGCGTAGTAAAATTGGAATCGAGATCATATGCACTTTTGGTAGATTTTTATTTACACGCTTAGTTCTACTTAATGGTGATGAGTTACTAACAATTGTAAGATATTGTGGAAGGGTCTAAGGTTTGATAAACAATCCATTATCACATGATTTAATCCCAAAGGACTTTGACCGATTTGTCTTTGTGATTGTCCCACCACTATGGGTAGTAGCAGAAAAAACAAATAGTTTATCAGATTGTGCACTAGAGATAGGGAAGTGACTTTGAGTTGATGTGGCTTGAGCAGTGGGATCATTGGTGTTTAAGAGTGTTGGGAATGGCTATTTTTATTGTAATGATTCAATAGTGATGTGGGTCTCACGTAGATCATAAGAGGCAGTGTTGGGGCTTTGTTGGAGTGATTTTGGTTTTATTTGGGCTGGTGTTTGGGTCAATATACTGATTTGGGCTTTGAGTTTAATATCGTTTTCTTTATGGGCCAATATATTTATTTATGGTACTGAGTTATTAATTGACTTAGTAATATTTGGGCTTTCAATATGAGTCTTTTTTTTCCAATTTTTATTGGCAATGCTAAAAATTCTTTTTTATGGTGTGATGGTAAAATCCGTTGTGACCCATGCTCATCAATATAATTGTCACAATGCTCCAATAGTTGCCATATGTTACAGTATTGATTGGAATTATTAGATGGAGTTACAGTGGTTTTGTCCTAAGTGGGTCCAGGGTCATTATGATTTTTCTTAGTGATAAAAGAAGGGAAGAGGAGAGGCTAAATTATATGAGCCATCGTTGAATCAGTTGATACGAACCATGCCTACTCTAAGATGAAACTCATGTACAAGTTAGCCCCTGACTAACTCTAAGGAAGGACTTAAATGAAAAACTACGACCCATTGCCAATGATGAGGTAAGGACCTTGGTATGGTGAAGATACTACAATCAGGGATGGTTAACGGATTGTTAAGTCAGGTTGAACATCATAGAAAAATTTGATATAATCGAAAAGTTTTCAAAGAATTAAAGAGAATTACAATTCACAAATTTTGTGCATTAATATGATGTTCATTATTCCAATGAGCCAATAGCTTTTATACGAAAGAAAGGCACAAAATAACAACAATGTTGCTTTGATTTCGTCCTATTAAATAAGAAACAAATCTCGCATAACATAAGGAAACAAGAAATTTAGCATCAATATGAGGAAACACAAAATCCTCTTTGGCTTCTAAAATTGAAAGCCTTATTTATTCCTTAAAACTAAAAACAGAAAGTCTAATTGGCATGCAAGTCTCACAATAAAATAAATTCAAAATAGAAAACAATCTCCTTCATGCCTATTGTGCAACAATCCTTGTGGATTTCTTCTGGATTACTCCAAAGCTTGAATTAGGGAATGCCAGTCTCAAGAATCACTTTCAATACCTTCAATGGGCCTCCACGACTTGGCTTGAGCCCATGTTACTTGAACAAGCCCGTTAAGTGCTTCTTTGAATTTCTTTATATGTGATTTTGTAACTGGGCCAAAGGGCACTCAAATTGGATCTGAAAATAGCTCCACCCAAGTATTTGAACCTATATTAGTCTTGTTCTCATCAGGTACTACTTGAAACTATTGTACCTTGATATTACTAAGTTTCTAATTTAAGCTTATACTCACAAATCAAGTGTAATACCTCTTAAAACTACCCAAAGCTCTCTCAAGAAAATCAGGAGTTTATAAACTACTCGCAAAAGTATAAGAATATATTACAAAGAAAATTATCTCACTCAAACCCTTTGAAATGAAATTACAAGATGTTTATATAAATAACTACTCAAAGAAGAGGGGTTCTTTAAGTGTTTGCAACAATAGAAGTTGAAGATATGATGAAGATGATGAAAAGTACTCAAATTAGAATCTTGAACTTTGATCTTACTTTCAATTAATGAATAATCTTGTTTTAGATTTGTTTAAGTGTTTAAGTAGTTCTAGGTGAGACATAATCTTGCCTAGGGATTGCAATATGTCTCCCATGCTCAGCATTGAAGTGTCTCTCAAGCTATCACTAGTTGTACTTTTTGAACTTTGGAGATGTGTTGTTTGCATTGTCTAATGACCTTGAGTCGCCTGTCCGGCGGCAGACAATCCCTCGAACGACAATGGACATAAGGACAAAAAGATAGAATTTTTACTATCTTGGTCCAAAATATCAACTCTACCTTCAAAGGTTTAGTTACCTGTTCGACGATAGGGACCCATCAGACACCCTTCAGACAAGTTGAAAAATCAACTTTGAGAATTGCATCGAGCCGTAACTTTTTGACTTGCTTTTTCACACTCTCAAGTCCTTGTCTATTTTTAAATTTTGTACAATATTTAAAAATAGCAACACTAGATAAAATTATTAGTATAGCAATAATACAAGAATTGTATATTTTTCATAATTTATATTATCATAAAAAAGGCTCTTTTTAGTTTTAATTTTAAACCTTGTCGCAACAAACTCCTCTTTTTTATGACGACACTCTTTTTGTGAAAATTAGAAAATGTCTTGTTATCAAATAGCGAGTAATGTGATAAGTTTCAATTTATGTCCAATATAGAAATTGATAGAATATATTGTAATATTTAAATGTATGCAATAATATACTATAAAATAAACATCAATGATCACATGCAAACAAAGATAAGTCATCAACATAAACAAGTTAAGCCTAGAATAATAATGATTAAATATGATATCAAAGAATCCATCAAGAATGAGAATTATAATCATGCTTACAAACAAACATGGATTCCAATAATCATAATATAAATATCAATGATAGGACGATAACATGATCAATGCCACAAACAAACATTATAACTAATGCTCACAAGCAAACATAATATGTACATTTGTTTTAAGAATCATAACATGAGCCATGTGAAAATTCTTAATACAATAATCATTAGTTTGGTTCATCAAAATAAATAACCTTGGGGTTAATAGGGTTCAATCAAATTAGAATTTTTTTCATCACTCCAAAATTTTAATTTCGCTCTCACTCTAGGATTTTAAAATCAATCACAACCCAAATTTCAATAAGATGAACAAATTCATTCGGAAGCTAGTGGATGGTGATCTTTAGATCAACAAGATTGACTATGCAGAAGTCACTAATTACAGTGATTCTCTCTCTCTTTCACAACAAATATGTCTTACTCCCCTTTCGGTTTATCGTTATTATGTTTGGTTTTGTTTCCATTCTTTAATTAATTTTTTCACTTTCCAAGAAGTGTTGGGATGGATTTACTGAAAAGTATCAAATGTAAACTTTTCCTAGTGGACTTTTGAAATGACCCCTATTTTTATGGAAGTGCATAAAAAATATTCATCAAACATTCAAAATTTATACAAATGGACTTTTGGCGTCAAGAAGCACTTTTGACAACGCCGCCAAACGTTATCTTATTTGTGGAAAACCACTACTCCACCATCTGTTATGAGGTACCACACCAAAGGTGTATAGCCAAGTGTTTTAAATATATATTATCTAGGTCACCAAGTCAGGGAACGAGAGCGGAAGCGTGATAGCATCCAGTATAAGACAAAAATCTGTGAGTAAGAGAGAGGACGAGTATTAGGAGCGGCTGGTTTATAATCAAGTATTTGTTGGTACCGTTGTATTTAAATAATATTTTTTGAATAAAATAATACCAAAAATAATAAAAAGGAAAAAACATAAATTTTATTTCCTTAACATTAAATTAAATAGCAATTAGAAACACTTACAGTGCTATCAAAATTACAATTTGCCATAGAAAATGAAATTGGTTGGAATATATCCCAAACAAAATCACAATAGAACCATGTCCCCTTAAACCCAATTTGTCCATCATCCAAGTTGCTTCTGGCTAACTTTGGTAATGGATTCCAAAGGTAAAATGGTTGCTCATTGTGTCCTGATAAAAGCTACAATCGAGGCGCCTAATAGAGCCTTTCATAGTAACTCTCTACATAGTTGTGTATGTGTACAGAAAATTAGAGTACTGTGTAATTTGTGGATGCAAAAAATGGCTGAAGAATAACTTATATATGGGCTCGATTGACTAGCTGAAACGACTCAATGATCAATCAAAAGTCACCATAATGGTGTGATTAATCTATAAATTTTTTTTAAAACAAAGAGTATCGAATTTATTAACACCCTCCAGAGGGGGAGGAAACCCATAATACAAAAGAGTCCAAGAAAGCAAAACACATTATAGAAAACTCAAAACTATATAAACCATTTAAGACATCTAAAATTACAAAATCCCATTCTATCCATATTGAAAGCGCCAACAGTAGCTTTAGGCATAGAACTCGAGAAAGAAAAGGAAGCTTGAAGACCAGAAGCTCCTAATTTGGCAAGACAATCTGCTACTTGATTTCCTTCTCTAAATTGATACTTAACAACGAAAGCCACTAAATCAAAAAGAACCAAAATATCACTCCACAAGGATTGCAACAATAAAGGGGGAAATGAAATACCTTTAAACCAATTTACCAAATTAAAGAGTCTATCTCAACATATATCTGATCAATGCCTAAACTATTACAAATCAACAGACCATGCAGAAGAGTTTGTATTTCAACATATGTATTTGTATGAGAGCCCAAGGGAAAGCAAAAACCATGAACCAAATTACCACAGTCATCCCATATAATACCTCCACAACCAGCAGACCCAAGGTTGCCAAAAGCAAAGCCGACTATATTAATCTTCAATTTGCCAGATGGAGGGCATAGCCATTTCACTAAAAAAGGTTTCTTCACAAGACAGATAGAGGGTTTCACTTTTAAGAGTATCAGAGATTCAAGCTGACCATGAGAAGAAATTTCATGAGGAGCTATAATCAAAGAAAGGTCTCTAACCATTTTAAAGACCATAACTATAACCGACTTGAAACACATAGGCTTTTCATCAAATTTATGATCATTTCTAGCTAGCCAGATTTCCCATAAGATTAAAAAGGGGACCAGACTGGCTACCAAATGAAATTGAGATTTGGATTTGAAAGAGTTGCACCAAGATGAAATAGATGATTGCTGGGAAATTCCTTAACATAGCTGAAACCAAAAATTGAACTAAAATAAGACCAACCCTCTAATGCTACCTCACTCTACCCTAACAAGTGAGAAGTTGATTCCATTTGGGGATTTTTACAACAACAACACTTAGAAACAATAGGAATGCCATACTTATGCAAATCCAAATCAAGTTTGATCCCTTTATGCTAGAGTTTCCAAATAAAGACAGAAATTTTCAAGGGAAGGGTTTGATTCCAAATGAACTTAGCCATTCCCCAGTGAGGTTTATGAGATCTGAGAAAGTTATATACAGACTTTGTGGAGAAAAGATCAATAGAAGAGTGAGGCCAAATTCTCACATCTAAACCCTGAGTCAAACAGCAAGGAGTAGAAAAGACAGTACTAGCCAAAACATCTCCCCCCATATCTTTAAGCAGATCAAAATTCGAAGAAGAAAATATGACTTGATTCAGGAGAAGAAAAGGATATTTTACCTCAAAAGTAGAGCTCGAAATCCCAGTCCCTCTCCAATTCTCAAACCAAAAGCTCACAAAACCCTCTTTAAGAAGCCATTTGCTCTCAGAGACTAGAGAAGGAAAATGAGAACTTAAAGCTCTCCAAATAGGAGATTGACCTGCACAAGAAATAGGACAATTCCATAAATTCTTCATGTATTTTTGATACATGAAAAGGGTCCATGGAGACTCTATAGTTAACAATCTCCATGCCATTTTAGCTTGCAAAACTTTAAGAACATCATATAAATCTCTAACACCCAAGCCACCCTCATCAAGAGATTTGCAAATATTAGACCAAGTCACCTAATGATGCTTGTTATGTTCCTCATTAGAGCCCTCGGAAACAATCAGAACATGATTTCTGAAAATATTGTATAACATTTTGAGGAACAGGGAGAACAAGAAAAGAGATGAATAGGCATGGTAGATAGAACATGCCTAAGAAGAGTAAGCTTACCCCCTTAAGAAAGTAAATGGCCCTTCCAGCCCTTCCAACATGCAATCCTTTTTAAAAATTCTTGCATCAGAGGTTCAAAAATAGTACTAGAAATTTTGCCCAAATATAGGGGAATACTCAGATAAGTAATGGGGAAAGAACCTTCTTGAAATTGAGTAACATTGGCTATGATAGATTTTTTAGATGTAGAAACCTTGTGAGTTAGAAAAACACTTTTAGGGAAATTAACAGCTTGACTGGAAATAGATTCATAGGCCTTAATAAATCCCATAAGCTTATCAAGGTTTTGCTTTTTCCCATTTGTAAAGATGAGCACATCATCAGCAAATATAATATGAGATATTGGAGTACAACTACTGGGCCCTTTATTAGGGGTTAAAACCCCAGAAGTAAGTTTGTAATGAAGGCCTCTGCTTAAAACTTCTTCATAAATAATAAAGAGGAGAGGAGATAGGGGATCATCCTGTTTCAAACCTCTAGAGGAGGAGAAATAATCAGTCAGATTGAGTATTTTGCATCAGTAACACAAGCCAAAATGAGACCGATCCATTTGGAGTGAAAACCAAAAGTAATGAGAATTTTCTCCAAAAAACCCCAATTAGTTCTATCAAAAGCCTTTGCCATGTCTAATTTGAGAATTACATTACCCCCTCAACAACTCTTGAGCAAGCATAATACTATCAGTAATCTGCCTACCCTCAACAAAACCATTTTGTTGAGAATAAATAATCTTGGGAAGAAGCAAAGCAAGCCTAGATATAAAAAGTTTAGAAATGATTTTATAAACAACCTGATAAAGAATCATAGGACGAAACTGAAAAAAATTGGAGGGGGAATCCACCTTAGGAATCAAAACAATCAGAGAAGAAACAAAACTCTGAGGAAAAGTTGATCCTTCAAAAAAATCTTTCACAGTTTCCATAAGATCATAAGCCACAATGTCCAAGCATTTGATGAAAAAAAGAGATGAGAAATCATCTGGACCAGGAGCAGCATCCGTAGAAATAGAAAGGATTGCAGCTTTGACCTCCTCTAAGGTAGGACGAAGGAGAAACTTTTCATTATCCAAAGGTTGCTTCTAAAGCCTTTGCACTTTTCTGCAATTTTTTAAATTATTGGGGTCTTCCTGCGATTTCCAGACATGACGTGCCAAACCGGTCGGCCAACATTAATGCGCATGTGTGATGCTACAACCTTCATATCCATGTGTTTATTATGGCATTCATATTGGATTTGTAGAAGAAAAGTGTTTTGAGAATGTGTAGATTTCTTTAATAGTATATTATATATATATATTTATATGAATTTTTTAAAAATAACTTTTTTTAATAATATTACATTTATAATTTTTAATTTATTATTCGGGGCCTCACTAGTATCGGGTGCCCTAGGCAAGCGCCTCGTTAGCCCTGCACTAGGGCCACCCCTGTAAACCAAACCTGGCTTAGTTGGGGTGTAACTCTACTGCTTCTACCCTACGAGCTTTCTAATCAAACACTAACCTGACGTTGTCCAAACAAATAGTAAGGCTATGTGCCACTTTAAACTTAACGATAAATATACTTTATTACACGCACATACACACACGAATATTAGTCGATAACTTTTTAGGTGAGAGATAACCGTGGACTAATCTATTCCAGTAAGTGATTCCACGTCTCACATTTTTGTAATGATATCCGTATTACATTGTGCTTGGTGGAAGCTATCTTTCATTTCTTTTTTGGCTCGGTGATCAATCCATTAGAGAAACTTAGATAAAGAACACTTGATTAAACGGAGTAAACCAGAGGAACTCTATAATATCATCTAGCCAAAACTATTCTTCGTACTTGAGAGCCCTTTGCTTGTGGTGCAAGGGGACAAGGCAATAATTACATGCTTTAATTCTTGAAAGAAAGGGATTTAACCGTCGGAGTACGGTCACCGGGTGTATAGAAAGCAAAATCATCTCGGTCATAGTTGATATCATAGTTATCGGAAACACAGCATAGGGGTGGGAATATTGCGTTTTCCCGTAAACGCATTTTCGGTATAGGTACGAAACATATGGGAATTTTAAGGGGAAATGCATCAGAAACTATACGGATACGCTTGGAATACAATTAGATATACACTTATAAAATTTAAGGGAAACGAATAGGAAATGTTCAAAATACTATTCAAAAACTTAATATTAATTTTTTTAAAATTAATAGAAAGCTTGTTGGATATCATTTCATAAATAAATAAATAAATATTAATAAAAATATTGTGAGAATGAGTTTTTTTAGCGCTTCTATGATTAAATCTATTATTTTACTATTAACTTGTTCATACCAAGTATTGAAAATTTAATATAGAAGTATATGTATCATAATACTTACAAATTTGACTAAAGTTTTAGAATATTTGATAATAATCATATATATTTTGCATATATTTCCCACATGTTATATTATCGTATTCAAAAAGATTCTAAATCGTATCCATATTTCCTGTTTCTCCCATATTTTTTGTTATGCATTTCCAACTGTCGTTTTTTCTTACGAATCCCACTTTCTATTTTCGACTTTGATGACTATGGTTGGTATACAATGGATCATTTGAAATTTATGAGATTGTACATTTTTTTAGTGTTGTTACTGTAGATATGGAATTTTTCATCCAATGAAAATGTGTCACTTGTCATTTGAACGTCCAAATAAATTATAACATATGCATTTAAATAATGTCTCTAGTACATAAATACAGAATAAATGAGGTAAAATTATCTTCTTAAATTAAATTAGAAAATATTTTTTTTTTCTTTAAGGAAATAGTTATTATATAATTCTAATGGATTTTCTCTTCAATAATAGTAAAAGATGAATCGTGAATTATCCAAATTGAATTTTTATTTCTTAAAATAATTAAGATATCATTTTTTGGTCAATTATCTCTTAAGTAAATTGTAGATATACTTATCAAATAATTTAGAGTTTCTCCAAAACCCTTCCATTCTCGATACGGCTATGTCAAGCGGGACATGCATATATACGTAGACTCAATGGTCATTGTTCAAGTGTGAAGCTGCAAAAACAAGTAGGTTTAGAACCAAGCAATGACAAGGACTGAGCAAGCTATTGAGCAATCAAGAGCTAGCTAACGAACAAGACCAACCATGCAAGCAACTTGTTTCGAACCAACTTCAGTTACAAAAGAATCACAGGCCAATATTGCTAGCCAAATAACGCTATTCGGCAGACTCTCCTATCACTATTACAAAATTACAATTATTTTAATTGATAACTTGGACTAAATAATGGTAATAATGTACTTAACAAAACATATATAT
>MKEJ01049990.1:0-10818 GCA_001753735.1 Embelia ribes | reverse complement strand
CTTTTACTTAAAAAGGGAAAACACTCGTTCTCCGGGTCTTGTATGGGAATCCGGGGCGCGACATAAATAGAATGGTATGACCACGGGATGTTGCTTATTTTGTTTGTTTTAATTTGGCTGGTATTATCAGTGAACTGTTCTCTACATCAACTCAACGACTACAAAGTCTAGATCGCGAATGATCAAGATTCTATCCATGCCCTTTGATTAGTTTCATTATATTACTCAAACGTAGTTTGATGATATTTATGATATAGTATGTATGAAGAATTATTTTGGTATGGCACAAGCATACAAGCCAGAGGAAGCATCTTTTGAATCTGATCTATCTATAATTTTAAAAAGCTATACGTACACATTCTCATTTTGAGCATACATGTGCTAACTTGTTAATAATATACTATGTTATGAAGAATTATCAGCAAAAAGATAATGATAAATTGGGTGCTAAACTAAACAAATTGAAAACTGATACCATATTCTGATACGCACTGAGGTGGCAGAAACTCATCATGTCATTTTGGAATGGCATTGAAACACCCTTCTGCAGAAAGCTGAATATAGAAATTGAAATAGAAACTAAAATAGAGACTAAAATGAATTTCTTTGAGAGAGCTCTTTCTCCAAATTTCACGAGGAAAATTTACAACATATTTTTTTCCATACCTTTCTTTATTCAACTACACTACTCATGCACACCTCACATATGATTTTACCTCTCAAAACCTATTACAAAACTAGTTACAGACATACCTAGCACAACACGTAATTTGTAAGATCAACTCTATTGGGGATGCTTATTAAGCATTTTTGTCACAATTCTCCATATGCCATATCAACAGAATACTTAATAATAATTCCTACACTTTTTCTCCACAATCCAAATATCTTCTCTTTCTTGTACTTTATTAGGGCTAAAGATGTTTATTTATACAAATGTATAAACAAATTAATACTTAATAAAAAATTCTGAATTTTTTTTTTCCACCGTTGCAAGTTTCTTCTTTCTCCTATACTTACTTATTATTTTACTATTTTAACCATTGTTTTTCTCTAATTAACGATAAAGTTTGTCAAAATAATAGTACAATAGTTCAAGCAACTTGCTATCTGACAAGGATGCTCCATTTTGTTATATTTAAAGCAACTCTCTCCACTGCATAATTTTTTAGTGACATTTTTTTAAAGTAAATTCTAATTCGACAACATAATTTAATAATTAAATTAGGAAGGAAATAGTTTTGACATGAGGTTTCTTTGGTCATGACTATTAAACAAAAAATCTAGATTTTTCCATCCAAAAAAATGCACGACGGATCAATGAAAAGATTTCGGCCTTTTTATGATAAAAAAAAAAAACAAAAAACTTTGTTTTCCTCCTTTTTAATTGCATTTGCCTTCACTAGTGCAGCCTATCATGTTGTAGTTTCATTTCATTGCATAATTGTGTAGAGGTCAAAAGTTTAATCATTCTATTTTTTGTCACGAGCATTAGGCATGGTCAGAAACAGTTAATTTGTAAAACCTATCGGGTAAATTTCAATTTATCCCCCTCATCTACCATCTAGTTTCAGAATGCCTTTACCCCTCTAGTTTACCATAATACCAAAATTGGTGCTTTCCATAATAAATTGCTATAATGCCCTTTTGATTAAATAAACTCTATCTCATTCCTATGAGATTAATATATATATATATATATATATATATATTCCCTCTTCTTCAATTTTTTAATTACCAGATGAATTAATTTATATATACGTGCCTAAAACTTACACAATTCAAATCAATTGCAGTTATATAAAAAAATTATAATATAAATTCAAGAACAAAATTGTTAAGAAATTTAGGCAATTTTTGTTTACAAAGATTGTGATGGAATTGGGTAAAATACAATATAAAATTTAATAAAAATAATAAATGAAAACTAACTTTTATATTGTATTCATCCCAATCTTTGTAAACAAAAATTTTCTAAATTTCTTATCAATTTTGTTCTTATATTTGATGTTATAGTTTTTCAAATAAATCGCAACTGACTTAAACTCTACAAGCTTTGGATACGTATATTTAGGCTGATTTCTTTGTTAATTCGAATTAAAATGAAGAATGAAGAATATGCAAAGAGAGAATGTAATCTCATATGAATAAGATAGATTTTACTTTTTCAAAAGGGCATTATTGGTAATTTATTAGGAAAAAGAGCAGTTTGGATATTATAGTAAATAAGAGGGGGGAAGCCAAATATATGGTAGATGAGGGGGTGTTTTGAAACTAGATGGTAGATGAGTGGATAAATTGAAATTTACCCAAAATATTATATAAATTCATTTCTTTAAGGGAAATAATAGTTTCTCATTGTTAATTTTATATGCCTACTCACTATAACATGTGCAATAAAGTACACTAAGATAGATTGATCGAACCAATAATCAATGCATTCTAAATGAAATAAAAATCATTAACCTTAACATGTGCAATAAAGTATAATATTTATTACCATTGCATGCTTTTGGTGCAACTACATATTGGGGAGGAATTGACATTAATAAGCAATTAAGAAAATCTTTATTTTGTATCTTGGTTTAATAATGCAGCCTCTAGCGATACACTGCATTAACCTATCAACCAAAATATTGGATTCACCAACATTTTTCTTTATAGTAATTTTCATTTAAAGAATTTAGTAATTATAAAGCTTGTAAGGGAAAAGAACATTTTTATATGCATGATTTTTGCTAATTAATGCCGTAATTTTTAATCCTACTAAAATTTGTGATCTATTCAAAAGTAAAAAGAATAAAGTTGCGTTAACTACAGTTTGTCAATCTCTAAAAATACAATATTTGTCAAACAAAGATCCTGAACAACATTATCCTGATGCCGCCCGACTCTCCCGAAAGATATTGCTTATCGTTCTTCTGGATGCTGTCGAAAAAAAAATGGTGACATCAAATATTCTACATGTATAAGGGTAAAAACAAATATTGTTGCAAATAATATCTATACAGAACTAATAACTTATACGTACACATTTGATACAAAGTGAAGAAACTTATTCCACTAGACTTAATAGGAAAACAATAGGACCCCATTGTATCACACTTTCAGCAAATAACTGACATTGTTATATGCATACTTATAGGTGGAGAGAATTCTAATTTAAAAACACTCAACGTAATTTCAAAGAAATATCAATATTCCTTACTTTCTTTTCTAAATTAAGTAACTTAAATGTTAATTTTGACCCTAAAAAATGAAAAAAGAAAAAAGAAAAAAGAAAGAAACTCACATGGTGTAGAAATTCATTTCCGATGCGACTAGCCCCCCAAAGTAAAGATTGTGCCATCTCCCCAACCCCAACCACGAAACCCCGTGGTGGGGACTGAGGTGGCAATGGTGTAGGACAATCCATACAGATTATACATTCTTGAGCTACAGGATGAGGTGGTGATTGTGGTTGATCTGGCTCTTGTGGCGATCGTGTATCGTTGTTACTTGACGAATTAGTATTTTCTTGTTGGGACTTGTCTTCACAACAACTTCGAATCAATATCATAATCACAACAATCACAATTACAACTATTGCTATAGTTATCCATTCGGAATGATTAGATTGTTGTGAGGAATGTGGAGAGGGTAAAGGAGCATAGAAGTATGACATTTTGTAAGAAAGCATGAGGAAATAATTAAGTTAAAACTTTATATAGACAAGTTTAAGATACACGAATCATGATTAATAGTTGGGGGCATGCATTTTTGTATCATTCATGATTTTTGTATTAATATTAGAAAATAGTTTTGTGCACCAAATCGTAAGGTTTCTAACTTGCTTTTACCGTTTTTGATTCTGGCATGCCATACTACCTGGAAAACCCATGCTTTATTGGGGAATCGCCTTTTCATCCTTAACAAAAGGGAGCCTTTTATAAGTGTTTGTTTGGTTGTAGTTTTTAAATAAATAAGTCAGGTTATTTCTATTTGAGAAAAACATTGGATGTATTAAGTTTAAAACTTATAACTTATTTAGACCAAAATAAGAAATAAG
Source organism: Embelia ribes (assembly GCA_001753735.1). Taxonomy (NCBI): domain Eukaryota; kingdom Viridiplantae; phylum Streptophyta; class Magnoliopsida; order Ericales; family Primulaceae; genus Embelia; species Embelia ribes. The sequence continues at coordinate 6,770 of MKEJ01049990.1, read as the reverse complement.
TTTAACTTAAAAATTAAAAAACCAAATACTATTTAAATTTTAAATAGAAAAATTGATAAGCTGAGCTTTTAAGCTGTCACCAAACAAACCCTAAATTATAACATGGAAAAAACTCTAGTTTGTATATAACCACGTCGGTTAAGGCCCTGGGCAACTTAGGTTGTTGCTTGGGACTTCAATTTTTAACAGAATTATAGAGGCTGCGAATCTTAACAAAATATTTATTATAACATTAGATATATATTTCTAAAAGTTATTCTTTATGGTCATAAGCATGCATTGTATTGAAAAGACCCTATATTTATTTGGCGTTATTACAAGTCGTCTTCATTATCCTTATCATCCAAGTCTTAAAAGTCTCAATAAATTGAGATTGACTAAATAGAACCAAATAATGTATCACTTCAATATGAAATTTTCAACACCACTCATTCCGATTGAAAGCTATTTACTTGTCCAACATCATGATACATATGTCATTTTGTAACATTTGTATCTATGTAGTTAGAGGCTTACCTCTGTCTTTCCTGTCCGTTCCCACTTCAATATGTTAACCGGTGTATTCACTGGTTTCCTTTTTATATATCTAAACAATCTCAAACGACTTTCTCTCATCTTATCTTCAATTGGTGTCACTCCTAATCTAGCTCAAATCTATTTATTTTTAATCATATCCTTCTTAATCTTCCCATATATCCCCCTCAACGTACGCATATCTACTACAATGTCACGCCTCTGGAAACCAAATACCCCCTGTACGTGAGATTTTTAAGAAAATAATAGTTTATTTAACTTGAGGCCGAAGCCCAAAGCTATCCACAACACTAACCTTATAATGCGTAATGCAAATGAAAGAGCTTAAGCCACAAAACTTATACATTACATAAGTTGTGTTTTACAAAAGATGAGCCTTTCAATTTCAGAAACTGTTGAAAAGAGGCTCGTCAATTTACGTAAAATATGTCGTCAAAGTACCATTACACTATTGACAATTAGTTGAATGCAACTAAAGTTCCGACGGGGAGTTGCTCCACCTGTCATTTCCTTTTGACTCCTTATGCGTTTGTAATTTCATTTCCCTTACATGCCGGTTGATAACAACAAGCAGACAGGATAAGTTGACGAACAATATTCCTTACATTAATTAAAGTATATAAAGGATACACACACAACGACACATAATCTCATACATCTTATCACATATACTTAAGCCACTTATATCTCGGGTGTAATATTACATTGGAAAATATTTAACGTCAACTCGGAAACACATACCGCCAGACTTTATGTATAAATATTTAAAAATGGGTGCCCTTCCACGAGTCTCGCGAAAGACTCATGTGGCACTTAAACGAGAGTCTGTCCCCCGCTCCAGTACAATGTGCCAAGTATACCAAATTTTTAGTTTTCTAAAAATGGTCCACTAAGCCCGAAATTTGTTTTCACAAAAATGCCATATTTCTTAAAACATCACATATTTTCAAATCGCCAACTCACGTTTCCCAAAAAATATTACTAACTCACACACATATTAATATGCCATATATCTCATTATTTATGTAAACTTACATATGGCAATATATTAAATGACATACGAATGCTTATTTGCACATAGGCTACAGAGATTTTATATGCCATACCACATCCATACATCACACCAATTTGCACGTTAGCACACAATAACATGTGCATAATATACATTAATCATCATAGGGTGTATTATTCACAATTAACCCATACCTGCAAGTTTTATCATGATTATATAAACTTTAAATTTATTTTTGGTTCCACCTAATTCCACATCCTCGAGCCTCAATATGGGGTTTAAAGCTGGAAAATCACATATGCAGTTCAATTTATAACCTGAAGCAATCAGTCAACCGATTGCCCTATTCCAGTTAAAAACAAGTTGTTTTCTAGCTTAGTTTGGTTCAAATCTCACAATTTTCTCATCAAAGGCTTTCAAAAACATTATTTAGTTCAAGGACATTGCCAAAATTTCAATAAAACATGATTTCCTTTCACGAAAACATCGTTATTATCTCAAAATCGAGTTATTTTAAGCTTATAAGTCATGATTTCTTCCAAAATTTCATGACAAACCCAAGAAGTCAGAGGCTTACCTATTGAGATTCATACCAAAGTGTTGTAAACGTTTTTTACAAGTTTTAAAAGATGCATTTACGAACTTAAATTCGACAAAATCTTGAGATTATTCTAGGTTTTTCACTATCTCTCTCTTTTTCTTCTCTCAAATGTGAGTATGTGTATGTATGTATAGATTTAACCATAATGTTCTGGGGTATTATCACCCTTTGGGGTGCTTTGACAAATGGATACATGTTCCTAGGTGGACACTTGTCCAATTTTTAAAAACTATCACTGCTTGAATCAGTTGACTAATTCAGCATATTAGTTGACTAGTGTAAATAGTCCAATGTTAACACATATATGTTGATTGTTTGAGCAAATTATAGAAAAATTCAGGGTGTTACAGCTCTACACCCGTTAAACAAATTTCGTCCTCAAAATTTTCCATCATCAATTTGGAAGGATACATTGGTCATTGGAAAAATTCAGGATACTTCGATTTATCTCAGCTTCTCATTTCCATGTCATTTCTTCAACTTCACTACTGTTCCACAAAACCTTTACTAACATAATTGCTCTTCTTATTAATACATATTCTTCTTGATCCAATATTCATATTGGTCGTACTTCTAAGGAACCATCTGGTTTTATCGTTAAATCTGAGTAATCGATTATCTGTGTTGGATCAAGGACATACTTCCGTAATATGGAAATGTGAAATATAGGATGAACACTTGCAAGTTGAAGTGGTAGGGCCAATCGATAGGCCACTGGTCCTATACATTCAAGAATATGAAAAGGTCAGATATATATAGGTGACGACTTTCCAGTTGCTCCAAATCGTTTAACGCCCTTCCTTGGCTGCAGATTAAAAAATTCAAGGTTTCCATCAACAAACTCCAAAGGCCATCATCGTTTATCAGTATAACTCTTTTGCCGGCTTCGCACTGTCTCCAACACATTCGTTGCTTTATTATCTTTACTTTCTCAGTTGTCTTTCTTATAAAATATGGGCCTAGAAAGGTCTTATCCCCACTTCCATCTAACACAATGGCACGGTGGTCCATAGAGTGCCCCATAAGGTACTATTCCAAGATTGGAATGCTAGTTGTTGTTATATGCAAACTTGATTAGGGGAATATGATCCTCCCAATTGCCACTAAAATCCTATATGCAAGCTTGTAACATATCCCCTAATGTCTGAATAGTTCTTTCAGACTGTCAGTCGGTTTGCAGGTAGAATGCAATGCTTATTGTTACCTTTGTTCCTAAGGCCTTCTGTAGGCCGCTCTAGAACTATGAAGTGAATTGACTGTCTCGATCTGATATTATCGTCAGGGAAGTTTCACAATTTCCGGTACGTATAGGTACGGAATTGTTTATATGGTATCTGTCTTTTTATTGGTAAAAAGTAAGCCAACTTTGCCATTCGGTTTCGTCTTTGGTAGTTCGATTACGAAATCCATAGTAACGTGCTCCCATTTCTAGGTCAACACTTCTAGTGACTGTAGGAGCCCGCCTAGTCGTTGATATTCAAACTTTACTTGTTGACAAATCAGACACTTTGCCACTTATCTTGTTATAGTCTTATTCATTTTGGCCACAAAAATAGTCTGCTTACATCATAGTATATCTTATTCCCGCTTGGACGTTACTCAAGTGGGGAGTGATGTAACTCTCATAACACATCTTCTCTTATAGCTACAGGTGCGAATAAATGCCTCATCTTTAATAAGGGAAAACACTCACCCTCGGGATTTTGAGGAATTCAGGGCATGACATATTGAGGACTCTTTTGACCAGGTGCTTATTCAGGAACTTTGTATTAAGCTTTTGCGCATAAAGTCTCGGAAGGATAGGTATTCTAAGTTGTTTGATAGGTAGTGTTGATAGATAGGTGTTGAACAATGATTGTATACTTATAGTGGACATGTACAATAGCAACATACCTTGTGTAGTTTATGGTTTCGGTTAGAAATATTTTGGCATTTATTATATTTTTGGATTGAGATGTGAATGGGCAAATATATTACTGATTATTTGTTTTTGGTTTGCTTACTCATTGATATCATTATTTCAATGGAATCGAATTCTTTTCTAACTCGTACCTATTTTTTTGCACTATTTTCTTATAAAATGCCAAACAAAAGCAAGTACTGGAGATCATGGTGATCCGGTATAAGAAGGAGTAAAAAATCACTTGGGTGTTATTAATTGTTTATTTTACGTGTAGTACTCTCCATATTTCTTTTTAGACCACTGTAGGCCAATAGTCGGGATCTCATTTTGTCGTTTTGAATAAAGTTGTAAGACTAAGAACATGATAATAAGGCCTAGTGGTTTATGATTTATTGCATTGGAGTTCGTTTATTTTAATTTTAGAATTGTCTATTAAAGTTGTGATGGTTAGTTAGTGATGTGCTTGGAGTGTTTAGAATTTCCGGGGAATTGCACATAAATTAATAACTTTAATCAATTTAGGTATACAATCTACTTGTATAAAACGAGGAATCAAGAATAAAAAAAATAGAATACAATAATCATTATATCAAAATAAAAACAAAGATCGAATCCCATAATCTTATCCACAAATTAAATTGGCAACAGTGAAATTTTTTCCTAAATCAGCTCAAATACTATATATTGACAACAAATCTTTCTATATCACTTTCTCAATTTCTAACAAACCCTAGCTGGTGTAAGTCACTTTTCAACCGCGCTAAAGATGAGCATTTAAGGGGTCTCAGCCCCTATATTTACCAAAAAATTGTCCTTGTAATTTCCTGAAATTATAGAAATGACCCCCAGCTATTTAATAAACAGAACCATCAACTTGGATCAAAAATAGCCCAGATTTTAGAAAGCTCCTTTTCAGACCCGTTTTGAGCCTTTATCAATCACGAACTCTATTTATTTCATACCAATAAACATGAGGTCTTAGTACGCATCTGAGTCCCCTCGATTACTCAAGAACGTTATCCTCCACATAGAAGAGATGCCCAACGGAGACAAAGTGTTGTATTCAAGAAGTTCCATCAACGAAATTCTATTTCTTGTAGGATAGGCAATATAAATTTAAACTTTCTGCACTAAAATTTGTAGTGTTTGAAAATACCAACACCAAGAAGAATAAGAGGGAAAGTTTTTACAAGAACAAACAACCCTTATTGTAACTTCTAGATCATTGTCAAACTTTTCAAAAGCTGCTTTTGCCTTTCTAAATCCTGAACCATAAACACCAGATTGATGTCTAATAAAATGTGCCTCAGGTTTCTAACATATTCATGATGTTCGGCTAACGGTTGCTCCAATAACCATAAGAAGGGTATAAGTTCATTAAACCCTTCATTCACTTCACGGTCCAAGTGATACAAACCTAATAAATTCCAAGAGTAAATCATTATTACTTATTAAAAAGGAAAATGTCCATATGCCAGCAACATAATTTCCCAATTAGTATCGCTTAATGCTGTTAATGGAAACAACCCAAAAAAAAAAAAAAAACGGAATAAGTTAACAAGTTTACCTTGCTGAAAAAACCACGCATGCAACATCTCGTGTGCCATGGTGACTCCCCTTCTCAACTTGCATGTAGTTTGACTAAGAGTTTCTTACATAATATTTTGTTCAGACATAATACCTCAAGCAAGAAAAATCTGGGCATGCGATGGGATAGTTAGTTCCTAATGTGAGTTTGTTTATTTTCAAAAGACAAGCTATTAATTTGTTGTTTCCTCTCTTTGAATAATCCGACTCTATTTAATTTTTACTTTAGATAAAATTCCGGTTGTTAGTAACGTCTTTATGTTTGGTTGGTAAAGATTTTGTTGCTAGAGTAGTGGCTTTTTAAAAAAACCGGTTCATTACTGGTTTTTCCGAAGCTTAACAAAGAAAATAGTTGTTAGAGAATTACAGTGCAATCTATTATTTAGTCACTGTGACTGTGACTTTATTTCTAATTTTTATTTTACGACAAAATTGTGTTGGTCACTGAGGTGTTTACTTTTAGTAGGTAAAGAGGATTGTTACCAGTAAGTAATGGCTTTTCAGTATCCTGGTAAATTAATTAGTAACATTTACAATATGCGACGAAATATTTCCAGTGTTGGCATAAAATGAAAAATTGAAAAACAAAAGAATTTAATCATAAAAAGAGGGACTAACCAAGGCAAACCATAGAGAATTAGAATTGAGCACTTTCTCATTTTTTGGGTGCTACGCAATTTTGACCTTCGTAACAACTTCCAGTTTGCCAGTTTTCGTGTAACACCCTTTAATTAACTTTAATAAAATACTTAATTTAAACACATTTTAATTAAATGGGAGAGTAGGTTTTTTTTTACTTTAATTGAAAAGTCAACACGTACTCTTAAACTGATCCAATGATATTATACTCTACTAATCAATCCACTAATGTAATTGATAATGCATTAAAAGTACAAAAGTGATAACCGTACATCATCGAAAGCCCAAAATATATACCTGCTTAGAAAAATTTGGACAGTATCTCCATATATTTATATCACATGCAGTCTATTCTATATAGACTAACTAGTCTGCATAATAGAAACATACATACTCCACAAAACACAATCTGAAATACAATATAATGTAACTACATACAGTACAAATAACTAAAATATATCATATGTACACCTACCTCAAAAATAATAATATGA
>MKEJ01049984.1:0-10388 GCA_001753735.1 Embelia ribes | reverse complement strand
AAAATTTGGGATGTTACACCCTCTCCTCCTTAGGAATTTTCGTCCCCGAAATTTAACAACCTCCTCAGAAATCGAATCAATATATCGGAACAATGGATAAAAATTAAGAACAACAACCCTCCAAATGAAACAACAATTCATGGAGTAAACGGCAACAAGAGAAATTCCAAACGAATGATGATGGTACGACAAATGGGCCAAGATACAGTAAGAAGATACAATTCTTTAAATCCATGAATGTTGCGCAACACTCAATAGAGTTTCAGAATTATCTTCCGATTGATCTCGCCTTAAATAATATAAGATAAGGATTCCGCATACCTCTGTTGATCAGACACATTAGCAATCCCTGATAATGAGTCAAACGAAATGATATGATACTCTAAACGAAACAGTGAGGACATGGTATCTTTGACTCATCAGTCAGAGATAAATTAAATAGGATGGCTCCACCATAATCAGAAATCTATGACACATCGTATAACGTAGGTAACACTGAGAAATATCTCCAACCGCATCTTCTTACTCTACTATAAAAATATGATACACTAATGCTATATTATGAATACATTTATATCTATATCTATATATATATATATATATAGATATAGATATTAGGTTTGTTTGATTGCAGATATTAAGCTCAAGTTTTTCTGAGTGCATTTGGATGCTCCGCTATTAAACCGAGTTTTTAATTTTTTGGTTTGAGTGCTTGTTTGGCTGAGCTTATAAGCTTCAGCTTCCCAGCTTATTTGCTTAAAAATTGAATAGCGTTTGGCTGTCAACTTGTAAGCTGAGATTATTTGCTATTTTGACGTAAACAAACATGGTACAAACAAACAAACAAACACTGAATAAGCTAGAAGCTTTAAGCTGTTTCCAACCAAATAAACCCCTACTTTGGTGCTTGGCCCCATTTGGTATGGTTTTCTTTTTGGTTTTTGATTCGATTTCCAATTCGTGTTATTGAACTTAGGAAATTTGTTTGGTGTTAAATTTAGTAAAAAGCTTGTTGAAACTTGTGTTTTGGGAAGGTATGAGAAAAGTGAACTGAGTGAGAGAGATTGTTTATGGATTATCAAAAATCTTTTGAACTTTTGAAAACACCAATTTCTTTGAACAAACAATTGATCAACTAACTTATCCGTTTTTTGAAACGGGAAACAAAGTTGTTATCTAATTTGCTGCAATTTTTGTATTTGAGATGCATCATATACACTCATGTTTTTGCCTTGCTGATTCTAAATTTAGATTTGGGAGTCATTTAAATTTACCTGGATGTTAGTGTGACTTGCAACCTCGTCTTCATCAATCTCAGTTCAGTATTCATCCATCAACGTTTCAGTTTGACAGTTATATTGCATAAAAATGGGTATCATAGAAAAGATCAAGGAAATCGAAGCCGAGATGGCACGTACTCAGAAAAATAAAGCTACAGGTATCATTTTTTTAGCTTTTTGAGTTTAATGCTGTGTAACTATTTAATTGATAGTCCTCCGGAAATGAATAATGGAAATTTGCGAGAATCCCCATCATTAATTGGTTCTGGCCTTTGAATTATTTTCTGTTAACCGTGTTCAATGTGTTTTGTCATCTGATGCTTCATCATCTGCAAGTGTTCTTCTTATTCAGTTTTTGACTGGTTTACATGTTTGTAGAGTATCATCTTGGCCAACTCAAGGCAAAAATTGCAAAGTTAAGGACACAACTATTGGAGCCTCCAAAAGTACGTACTTGTTTTTGGTTATTCGGCTATTTGCTCGTGTATTGTGATGAACTGTTTGTTATGCCCTTTTTTCTTTATTCCAGTTATGAACATGCTGATTGAGTATTGAAAATAGCAAAATTTGGTTATGCATGCATGAGCATATCTAGCTATTATGTATATAATCTCTCAAATATTACCCAGGGTTCTAGCGGAGCAGGAGAAGGTTTCGAGGTTACTAAATTTGGACATGGCCGTGTTGCACTGATAGGTTTTCCAAGGTTTGCTGTATATCCTACCTTGACTCGTTGGTTAATGATATGATTTATATACTCTGCATTTGTGTGTGTGTGTGTGTGTTCTGGGCGAGTTGGGGTCCACCAGTGAGAAAATAAATAGTAGCCTTATTGGCTTTCTCATGCTATTGGGGATTGTAAATCATTTTCCGTCTGAGTAGCCAACTAAATCTTTTCACTTCCTCAGTGAGCTGTTACAAAATAGTTTAGCAAGATCTTGGGTGCTGACTTTTCAAAACAATACCATACTTCTTGGTAACGAATTATGTTTCAGTTTTTTCGTGTTTTCTGTTTTAACCTCTTCCTCTATGTGCTTACATATTTCTACAGTATAATCTATGAACCGTCTTAAATCACAAAATTAATTTCACATTCTTGTCTATTGCTACAGTGTGGGAAAGTCAACTCTTCTGACAATGTTGACGGGAACCCATTCAGAAGCTGCGTCATATGAGTTCACTACACTTACCTGCATACCTGGTATTATCCATTATAATGATACTAAAATACAATTGCTTGATCTTCCTGGAATTATTGAAGGTGCTTCTGAAGGCAAGGGACGTGGTAGGCAGGTGAACACTCACGTTGCTCTTTGACATTTGTTATTTTTCTTCAACAGTTTTTTAATCTCATGCTAATTGCATCTCTTTGCGAATTCTTCTAGTCATTTATCTGTATACAGTTGCTAAGTTGGATCTTATTTTGATGCTAATCACATTTCTTTGTGATATTTCTATTCAGTTTGTGACATTTCTTCCCAAAATAAATTATCTAACTCAGAATTGGGAAATATATTTTTGCCATATTAATTTTTCCCTTTTGGCTTACATGTTTATCTATCATAAATCTGTGGTTCTGGTGAAATGCTTGACAGCCTTATGATTTCATTCTCAGGTTATTGCAGTTTCTAAGTCATCAGACATTGTGCTGATGGTTCTTGATGCTTCAAAAGTAAGCTTGTGTTTTAGTTTTATTTTTCTTCTATTAATTGTAGTTTGAAGGTGTATTTAAAATACCTTGACTTTTTTTACTTTTTTATTTTTAAGTTAATCTCGTTTGTATGGTACACAATGACAACAAAGGATGTAAAACAGAAAGCTTCTTCATTTTATTGAACGCATAGGAGCCATATAAAATAATCATTTATTTGTGATGTTTATGGCCTTAATTTCTAGAAGGACATGCATGCTCTTTCAGTTCTTGTCCCCTAGAAATACCATTGCCTTTGGTGATTTCTGTGAGACATAGCTTTCGGATCCCAATGGGGTCCCTTGAGCGCTCGATTCCATTTAGTACACATTTATGCGTTAGTTGCATTTTTTATTTCTGTCCTAACAGGCTCATTGAATCTTGTTAAACTTTTGTGTGCAATTTTTGGTAGTTGGTTCTCACTTTAGCATGTCTTCTAAAGTGCTGGCTTGGTTGTACATCTTATCATTTTTCAGAGTGAGGGACACCGACAGATATTAACTAAGGAGTTGGAAGCTGTTGGCCTGCGTCTAAACAAGAGACCACCTCAAGTAATGCATCTTGCTATATTTCTATTATCATGATGACTGAATCTAGAATTCTGTTCCAAGTTTTCTTCACCTTACAAGCAAGTTGAATTTGCATTTGCTTTAGGAACTTTTTGTGTTATAATCTATAGCATTTATTAATGTGAATTTACCATGTCTTTTCTTCTGAAATGCCAATACGAGGGAGGTCTAGGACCTTTAGTGCGAATTGTAGTTGACTTCCCTTTTTTCAGAAACACCACCTTGTCAATGCTTCTGATCACTCTGTTCTTTTTGTAACTTATACTTTTTATCTATTTTTTTAAAGATTTACTTCAAGAAGAAGAAAACTGGTGGTATATCTTTCAACAGCACATGCACTTTAACCCATGTAGACGAAAAGCTTTGCTACCAAATTCTTCATGAATACAAGATTCACAATGCAGAGGTATTGAAATCCCTTTCAGCGTGGTCATCTCTCGTTTGTTATATTGTGAATGTGTACTAATATCTCTTCTTTCACCTCATCATTAACCTTCAATTTAGAAGCTGTGCGGTAGGTCTTGTGTGCAGTGGTGCTTAGGTCCTAGCATTTAATAGTATACTTCACTATGCTTTGGTGACTATACATTAATGAGTTGTGGTAACTTTTTGTACTTATATGATCCTATTGTTCTGCTACTTTTTAAGGTATTATTTCGTGAGGATGCCACGGTGGATGAACTTATTGATGTTATTGAGGGAAATCGCAAATACATGAAGTGCATATATGTTTACAACAAGATTGATGTTGTTGGTATTGATGACGTGGACAAATTAGCTCGACAACCAAATTCGGTGGTCATCAGCTGCAATCTAAAGGTGGATACTTACTTTCACTTTTATAACTGGATTTATACTTCTCTTCTGCGTGTTTTGATTCGTCTCATGGATGGATTCTGAATTTTCATTGCACAAAATACCTGTTTCCTCCAGCCCCTTTTTTATCCAACCTTGGCAAACAAATAAAAGATGAGAAGGAATAAAAAGAATTGCAACGTCTTTGTTCCATCAGTCACCACTACACTTAGCGTTAAAGGTTTCGGTCACTCCTTTATGGGCACTGGTCTGAACCCTAACGTAATTTATTTTGGCCTATTCCATTCATTCGAAGACAAGGTAAGCCATCTTTCATCAGAAATACTAATGGCTGCGAGCGGATGTGGAATTTACATTTTTCATGGGTTTCGGATAATTGAAATTTTATAGTGCGGCTTTCTGTATGACATTATCGACCTACTTGAAAATACTAATTTTTTTTCTCTGTGCTTGTAACAGCTTAACTTAGATAGACTGCTTGCAAAGATGTGGGAGGAGATGGGGCTTGTGAGAGTTTACACGAAGCCACAGGGACAGCAACCTGATTTCAGTGATCCTGTGGTTCTTTCAGCTGTATGCTAACATCCAATTCTTTTCATCCAGAAGTTGCACACATAGAAGCTTCTTTATATTGTTTCCTTAATTGTTTTCTTTTTCAATTTGTAATATAGGATCGAGGTGGCTGCACAGTTGAGGACTTCTGTAACCATATACACAGGAGCTTAGTGAAGGATGTCAAATATGTCTTGGTGTGGGGCATAAGTGCCAGGCACTACCCGCAACATTGTGGCCTTAGCCATGTTCTTCAGGATGAGGATGTTGTCCAGATCGTCAAAAAGAAGGTACAGTGATCATTTTGTTACTTTGGCTGAATTCTCAAGGTGGTTTGAAAATATTGCGTTGCCCCAAAAATTTTGCGTGCTAGTTTGGCATGATGGAAAGAAAATAAAACTGAATTATCTTTAAAAAAAATTAATATAACTCTTGATATTGAGTGTTGTAATTGGGAAAAAGAACATATATATATTATTTCATTCTATGGATAGGAGTGCAGTAACCTACTGCATTTTAGGATTCCCTTTCCACGAGAATTATTAAGTTGGAAGTAACCTACTACTATATCTTTTTGTTCTTCTTTACACCAATATGTTTTTGTCCTATTGAAATTAAATTGAAGGATTGGCTTGCAATTTTACAGGAGAAGGAGGAGGGAGGGAGAGGTCGGTTTAAGTCCCACACTAATGGTCCTGCACGAATATCTGATCGGGAAAAGAAGGCACCCTTGAAAACATAGTCATAAAGGTTGAGTACTTGAGATGTTAGCCACTAGGGATGTGCAAGTTGCCCTGCTGAAATGAAAATTGGACCAACCCGACCCTCTTGGGTATGGTCGGTTTTTATGGCCCCTTTTATTCAGTTCTGGTTCCTTAAATACTGGTAGCTATTTTTTTTGGGTTGTTGCGGAGTTGTACAACTTAGGAACTGTATGGAGTGGAAACCTGTCCGAAATTTGTCCTAATCCTGAGAACTGATTTGAGATACGATAAGCTATGCATTTTTGTGTTTTTTTTTTTAGTGTTCATCTTTGCTTTGTTTTTTGAATGAGAATAATGGTCCTATGACTGAACTGGATTACTTGTTGCAAATTTAAGTGGTCTTTAAGCCAATTCCTGTATTTAAAATATGCTTTTATTTGTTTCTCGTCTTGTGGCTACTTGGTGTTAATTAGCATCTAGTGGGTGTTCCTTGGATATTTTCGTGATGTCACATGTTTTACGAAGTGGCAAATAGTAGGTTTCTGGGATAAGAGTTTTATACTGGCTATTTCTATATAAACTGTGCAGACCGAAAGCCAAAAAAGGCCACTGTAACTTTCAATCAAGGTTCTAAAAGTTTTGTAAAGACGATTTATTCAGGAAAAAAAAAAAAAAAAGATTGCTTATTTTATTTGTAACATAATTGAGATTATTTTACGAAATTGATAGTTTCAGCAGAAGTGGGATGAGAATCTGAACGCCGGTCAATCCACATTCAAATCTAAGCTGTTGATTTTTGGTAGATCTTAGTGTTGGTACGAGCAAATACGATGCCTAGGAAAAATTATTGCGATCATTTTATCGACTTGGTCTTTTTGCCAGTGAGGCCATAAAATCCAAAAATAATTGGAGCTATCCCCAATTTGAACTGCTCAATCGATATTAAAGCGTGTTTTGTTTCAAAATAGTACAATGTATCTCAAAAATCGTCGGATTCAATTCAAAATTGATGAGGGACTTTTGTTATACATATGTGTGTGTGTGTTGAGAGAGGGTTTCTAATGTAATAAAGTATATATACAAATTATTTATCTAATGAATGCTCTCGTCAATATAATCGCTAAAGATTTTAAAAAATCAGAGTATAGATATATATATTATTTGCAAAATAAGCAAAGTCATTCAGTTTGTACATACTCAATTTAACAAAAGTTATGTATTAGGTTTGAGTCTTGCTAGCTAGTGGAAGGAGTTTTGAGTTTTATTTTTCTTTAACTTATTTTTTCTTTGCCCTTACCTAAGATTGAACATAATAGAAACATCTAGTTCATTATGATACATTTTTGTAATCTTATTTTGGTAGAAATTTAATTAAAACCATACTATTGATAATTTTAACATCAAATTTGAGTTCAAATATGATAGATATATCGAGTTGTATTGTCATATTTTTTCCTTATCGAGTTGTATTGTCATGTTTTAATTATTAAATGACCACTTTATAGTGAATTATTACTAAATAGATGAATAAAAATATGATTGTGTTACGAGTTTAATTAAATATATAATAAAAAAATTATTTTGGCTTTTTAATTCTCCAATTTTATATGGGTATACAGAACTTTGCCTCCTTATTAAATTTTTGCGTCCTCACCTATGACCGTATATCGCCTTCCTTTTTGTGTAGTTCATGTTGAAAATAAACTTGATTCGGACATTTAATTTTTTTGGGTCTAATTAATATTTATTTTGTTGGAATGTTTGACTTAAAATAAGTTGGGCTACAAATGAAATGTCAACTTGCAAGGTCCAAATAATTAGTAGATTTTTAGAATTAGACATCTATATTGAGAATTCCAGAGTGTTTATAAAATTGGAGATTTTTCTTGATAAACTCTAGAACTTATTTAGCAAAATAAATATCTAGATATTTTTATTAGAGTATTATAGCAATTAATATGACCATTGGATGTGGTGAATCTACCGTGAATGTAGAGTAGTATAAATAGCTCTTGCTTGTATCATTTGTAACCAAATTTGAAACTTATAATAATTAATGTAAAAAGCTAAGTTTGAAACTGTAGATTTTTAAATTATCTTGATGACTTAATTTGCTAATTACTTTAGATTGGAGTTTAAGCTTTCTAACTTTTCCAAGTAACAAGCCTAAAATTAGATGCAAATGGCAGGTTTGATCTTGGTTTAATAACAATTCGACTCAAACTCATTCATTTATAATCAGGTCGAGCCTAAAAATTAAAATATGATTTGTTAAATAAACGAACTATGTATGAACAAACTCACCTAAAAAGTATGGCAATAAACTGTATTTTAAGACTATCGATGCTAATCCATTGTACTTATTGTATCTAAACATGTTTACTTAGAGTATTTAGATTATTATAATTGGGGTGATATTAAGAACTGTCTCGAACGGTTTGCATGTGTTTTTTGGGTTGCAAAAATCGGGCCTGCTTGAATGCTAGCGATGCCATTATTTGAGCGCCGTGGCTCGATTTTGATATTAAATTTTTAATATTATGACAACGTAACTAAATTTCGTATGCATTTGCAACGGGTTGGGAACAAACGCATTTTAAGGCGTGTTGTGGTAAAAGCTGCCAACATCCATAATTGGTATACTTCACTCATGATTTTTGCTGCGATGATACTTTTTGGTCTGAATTCAAATGGTTATACCTATTTTAATTTTTGACTTGTTGATATTGGTACTCCAATTTTTTTTGAGGGTATTAGTTTTTGAATTTTCCAACTTCAAATCTTGGTCTTGTTTAAGCAACTTCCAATGTTTGTATTGTTTCAATGCTTTACTAGGATTCTCCTTTTGGTAACTCTTGTAAACTAAGTTTGGAATATTTTTTCTTCTCAGTTATATTTACAAATTTGAAATGAACATTTTCAATGGTTTTTCGTTGTATTGATGTATACGATGGCCTTTGATAAAGTCTATGATGGTTAGTTCTATAGTTTTCTTTTATTAGTATTTTGATAGATCTATAATTGAATATGGATGGTCAATTCAATTGGTATTTAGAGAGCTGGAGTAAAAATTCTTTGAAAATGAGTCCAAAACTTTTGAGCACACCAAATTTGGATGTTTCTAGTTCGAGCTATGATATTTCTTTAGAATTGCACAGATAATAAATTGTATTGAATTTGTGACAAATATATAGAATTAGTGAACTATATCGAATTGATAACGATCTATCAAACTAGTGATGAACATCGAAGTCATATAGCGTCAAACTTGTATCGAATTAGCACGGAACTAGTACCGGATTAATATATATTCGAATCGGTATCGTACTTTTAGTGGCGAAGCATCAAATTTTGATACTGATTCAGTGATTTTTGAAACAACTCAATGAAAATCTGCTAATTCGATATTATCATCAACTACGCGCAAATTTACAAAAATATCATAATTTGAGTTAGGACATACAGTGGAAGGTGGATTCGCAATTCAATAATCTATCTAGTCGTGTATCTATTTATAATAATTTCCATTCCAATAAACTTCTGAATTTCATAAAAAATATATATATATATATATATTCATCCATGTAGGCTTTGGCCAAGCGATTCATCAAATTTCTCATTCTAAGCTTTCCAAAATATGATATTTTTCATTTTCTTCATAACATTGTTCAACAATCTCTGCGACCCGTTGCTTCGTTTGCAATCCCCTCCACAAGACGTGGGTTACAATTCCTCAACCGCTGAGTTGCACAAATCAGGCTCGTGTCGGATTCCTCTGTCAAGCTCCCTTTTTCTCCGTTAATAACAATAATAGTGCAGATTTCGACACTAGATGTAACCGCCAGAAAATCCTCCCATTTTAAAGGCGGAAATATATGTTTCTGAGATCGGACAATTGACCAGAATTTGTATGATTCATCCTTAATTCCACAATTACGAGTTTTTGGACGGTTTGACACTTTGTCCGAAAGAAAAAGAGAGACTTGACTACTTACCACAAGAACATTGTTTCCATTGTGACTTGCTCGTCAAAAGGGGGCGCGAACCACCTTTAAAATTACTCTTTCCTAGGGGTCTTCGAATATTATCTTTAACAACAATTTTAATCGATTCCACGATATAATAAATGCTCTACAAATATTCAAGAGAATAAAATAATCTACAAGGCAAAGCGAAACGACAACCAATATATATAAGTCCAAACATGAAATTATAGACATACCAAACAAATCAAGTTATACACACTTGAATTTATTTTGTTCAAAATAAATTTGTGCGAGTTCAAAATATTTTAACATGCCTTACATTTAAATAAGGTTTATTACATATGAAGATGTTTTTGGAAAAAGGTCCACGAAAAATTTAGACACGTGAGACAATAAAAAAGTTTAAATCAGGTTTATTACATTTGAAGAGGGTTTTTTTTTTCTACGGGTGATAAATAATTCAGACGATGAACAAATTGTTGGCAGCTTATGTCCTCTCACTGACGACATGGGGCGATTTCATTCATCGTGAATGTGAAAGGTTGAAACCATACATATCGAAAAAGCCGATTTTGGATGAAAAATGCATTTCCCGATAATCACGTTTTTACGTTTCCGGTTCTAAGACGAAACGCCGAATATTTTTTAACGGAAACATTTAGCAAACGCCTCAAAAATGTGTAAAAACCGTTTCGGAAATGACCATTAATCATCACGAATATTACTTGAAAATTTATAGAAAAATTAACGAGTATATATTCATGCAAAATTAAATAAAAATATAGTAAAAT
>MKEJ01049983.1:0-11998 GCA_001753735.1 Embelia ribes | reverse complement strand
CGACAACACCACAGAATGCCAACATATCCACCGAATGTCTACACTACCACTAAACATCAACACTACCACTGAAATACCACTGTGATCACTAAAACTCCATCGCTGTCTCAGAAAAGCCATTGATATTACAGGTATGCTACCACTGATGTCACTGATACATCACCGCCACTGATACGTCACTGTTGTCAACAAAATACTATTACAATCACAGATATACCGCTACTGCCAATGACACTGAGACACGCCAATGCAATAGAACGCCCACATAATCACAAAACGCTAGCACAACCACAAACACCAATACTGCCACAGATGTCAACATAACTACAGATGCCCACACTACCACAAAAGCCAACACAACTATAGGAGTCGACACCGCCACAACCACAACACCACCACTTTTTGGGCCACCAAATACATTGAACTCTGCTGCTCAAATGACCATGCTCCTATGTACAAAAATGGTCTATACAGCATAAGAAAAACATTTCTTAATTTTAATTTATCAAATACGAGTGGGACAAAAACCATGGAATAGTCCCCGAGAAAACAAAATGGCAAAAATTATATCAATGCATAGCTATTGCGTAGCAAGTAAGAAATGTATTTATCCCTATACCAATCGACAAATGAAACGGGATGAAATTTCCCGAGAACGTCTAAAACTTCAACCCTCGAAACGATACTAGTCACAGAGAACAATAATATGAATTTTATTTTTATAAACTCAAAGGGTACACAAATCGAGGAAACACGAACGAGAAAGTGAAAAAGAGATTTACTTCAAAATGGTCTACAAGTCGCAAAGATTCCAAATATGAATTTAATAATTTTTTCGAGCGCTCCCGCTAGATGAATCACTAGCCCATCCACCTCCTTCTACCTCTCTGTGCATCTTTGTGTATGTGTATGTATATATATATATATATAAGGCAGTGGGCCTTTGCTGTTGTTGTTGACTATGCAGTCCCGACCATTTGGGTCCTATTTTAACCCATCTACGCTTCAAATTAAACTCGTCAAAACATAAATGTTATAGATAAATGAAATATATTTCTAATGATATATTGTAGGTTTCAATTAGATTTATGCTTATTGAGATATGGCCATTGAGATATGGCCAAAAAACCAAACTAGTATCACAAATTCTGCTGGCAGATTTATTGAACACTTCGAGCCCCTTTTTGACCCTTCTCCTCCTCGAATTAAAATTTTCTAAAAACATAAAAGTCATAGATAAATGAAATAGCTTTCCAAATCTATATTGTAAGCCCCAATTGATTACGGTTTGTAAGGTAGAGCCAAAATGCCGAACAGTTGTTACAACTATAAGTTATACTTATTCGCATTCAATCCTTTCCCAAGGACAAACCATGATTATAAAAAATCACCCATAACTTCCAAATGCTAATATGCGATAATTAACATCATTTATAAAAACGAAAATTTCTTTCGGAATTTTTGGGATATTATATCAAATGTGATGATATTTGCATTACATGTTAGTGAATGTATGTTTACAGTTCCGAATAGTCAGTAAGTCGGGATATAGTACCCAAGTTATTTATTGTGTTGGATGTGTCGATGTTTATATTACATGTTGTCTAACGTAAGCTTAGTTGGTTGAGGGTTTATATCATGAAGTCATGTTTACTTATTGTTATTTCATCACTATTGCATACATGCTTAACTCGTACCTATTTTGTTGCATTTTTTCCTTACTTTTCTTATAAAATGCCAAGCAGGAATAGGTGGGATTGATAAGGGGAAACAAGCCTAGGTTGATGCTTACCCGAGGATAGCGACGTCTAA
This sequence comes from Embelia ribes, assembly GCA_001753735.1. NCBI lineage: Eukaryota > Viridiplantae > Streptophyta > Magnoliopsida > Ericales > Primulaceae > Embelia > Embelia ribes. Next base: position 10,186 of record MKEJ01049983.1, on the reverse strand, counting down.
GAAGTTTATGTCTCTTTGCTTTTATTTGTAGTTTTCCAACCTAATGTATATTGTGATTTTTGATGTTGTTTTATTTTAATAAGAGGCCAAATTTTGATTTAAAAAAATCCAGGTGATGAATTAGTTTTGTTGCTATTAAGATTTCGATGTAAACTTTTAGATGTTCACTAAATGATTCATTGTATTTTACCGTTGTAAATTGGTGGGCATTACATTATGTTATATCGTCTTCACACGAAAAGAGAAGAGGAGAGAAGGGGAGAAGAAACTTCACCATCCGATTCGAGAGGAAGAGCATTCTGCACGATGATCTAAACGCAGATTCGGAATTCTCTCCCCATTTTCATCGTGTTGAACTAAGTTTTATCCCCCAATTCTTTGGGTTTTTTCATCCCCATTCAAATACTAATCAATCAATACAAGTTCTAATTGATTGATTGATTTACAATTAGTTGTAGTAATGAAATTCTTCACCAGTTTTCATAGGTTTCATTAATTAAGTTGATGTACTCAAGTGGTATAGGGTAGTGTTCCTTTTTTAGCATTATGAGGGAATCACTTGTTGTCGTATAATGTACGTGGTGAGAAATGAGTCCAATCCTTTTGAAATACCAGTACCCAATAATTTTGTTGTTGCTTTTTTTTATATGAAGTTTGTAAAAAAATTGCAGTTTTCGAAGCAGTATTTTTGCCTATCGCTGGTACTATAAAATAGGAGCAACCATTCAAACGGTGGGTTGGGTCTGTTCGAACTATAGGCCTTATCCATTTGAATGGTGTAACCGTTAGAACTGTAGAATTTGGCCGTTCGAATGGCTTGCTGTTGTATGACCTATTTTGTTAATTATTTTATTTGCAAGAGGATTTCAAAGAGTCGCGTTTATTATCGATGAAACATTAGTAGATGGTTATTATAGATACTTAATGACAGAGTAAATATTGAAAATACTTAATAACTAAATTGTATGTAAGTGTAGTAAGATAAAATATAACGTGTTTAATTTATGATAACTAATTGGATGTCATACATAGAATGTAGACATGGTTGTTGATTATATATCGATAGTAAGCTTGTTTACTCCAATATTCATGATTGGTATTAACACATGGAGGAGTATTATTCTGTGGTGGTCATTGGCCTCAAAAGCTTGGTTTCGCATGGGCCGGTGTCGCATAATCTATATATCTTTATGTAAAGATACATAAGGACTGTATATTCCAATTTGGAGTACTATATACCCCGAATAGTTGACTTTGATAATTGAATAGATGGTTGAGATGTGGTTTTGGAATGTAGTTGCATGTTTACAGTATTAGATGCACTACTTCCCATTATATATCTCTCTTAGCTGCAGTAGATGATTTTCTTATCTATCATTTCTTTAGAATTGTATTACTTTCTGACTCGTGTCTGCTTGGTTAGTTTTGTTACTATTATTTTGCAGAAAAATGCCAAGTAGAACTAGGTGCTGGAAACTAAGGAAATTGAAGTTTAGGACAAGTCAAAGCTCACTTGGATGCTGGGATTTATTTTCATTTCACACTTCCTTTCATGTTCTAAATACTGTAGGCAATTTGCCAAGATTTATTTCATTTGGGATTGTAAAATGGATGTATGGCCAAAATATGATAATAATACCAGTTGAATTTTGTTTATTTCGTGTACGTTTAGAGCAATTTATTAACAAGCATGATTACTAGCTATTTTATTTCCATTCTATTATATGGTTGGGTATTAATAACGTACTTGGGATTGTATTGGAATTTCAGGGCATTAAAAATGGATATCAAAGCTCAAAGTATGCGATAACCTTGGGAGATGTAGGTTGTTAGGTCTGTCGGTTGGAAGTCTTTATTGAGTTGCATCTAGAAGGTTAAGATAGGCATCTAGGAACTTGGATGTCTTGTATGCTTTACGTGCCTTGTTTACATCAATCCATGTCCCATTATTTTCATGTACATATTTTTACATTTAAAAACCAATAGCCTATAGTGACGGATGTCGACACTTAGCTCTGTGCTGGATCTACAAGGAATGTCGTGTAAGCCCAACACGGATATCTATTAATGGACGAAGTTAATGGTAAGTTATTTGGCATTTTCATATATAGTTTTTCTTACTTTGTATAATGCGAACATGCCATTGATTATTGTGTGGTTTCTACAGACTCTATAGATGGCTCATGGAAGACGAGGCGGATGTGATCACGGTGGATGCGGTAGGCAAGGTGGTCGTGGTGCGAAACAAACTAATCCTCACCCAGCCATACATGGTCCTTCTGAGAAGAAACTTTCTTCGGTGGGGGTCTATGAGGAGATTCCTGAATCCCCTGCACTCGCGACAAAAGCAGTCGGGATCGCTACGACACTCGTTGTGGTTGATCTACAATAGTTAGCCACAATCATGGTCCAACAGACTTTACAAGCAATTAGGATAATACTGGAGACAATCGATATTCAGCAGCCTAGCAATCATAGCTGACACACCTATTTTTCATAAGGGTGCAAATGTACAAAGGGTGGACATTTGAGTGTCCAACATAGAACATTATTTCATATGTTAGGATTGACCAATGGGTTGGTAATGTCTAGAAAACACCGCAGTTCATGCCAGATAAGGCAGTTGAATGGTAGAAGGGGTATTCTTAGATTTATGAGTTGGGAAGTTGATGTGGGAAGCGTTTAAGAATGTCTTCCTTAACCGATAATGCCCACAAACATATCAGGATAAGAAGGTGCATAATTTCCATAAAACTATACCAGTATTCTTAAAGAGTTATGGTTACGTATTCGTCGTGTTATGATAGCGATGGGTCCAACTATATATGATCAGGTGGTGCAAAAGATCGACTAGCAGGAGGCCATCGATTTATAGGAGAGGATGATGCAAGAGAGAAGAGGGTCGAAGAATTCGGGGTAGAATCAAGGGAAATAGTCCAGGGGACCCAATGGCAGTTAGGGCAATTAGAAAAGGGATCGAGAGGATTACGACATATTTTCTCAAGGGCAGTTAGTACCGAGGTTTCCGCCACTAGGGCAAGGTTTGTGAGTTTAAGCAGGAAGATGTATTATCGATGCAAGGAGACAGGGAATACGTGAAATTATTACCCTATGATTTAGTACAACAAATGTAGGGTTATGGGACACATGTAAATTATTTTCCGAATATGGCCACACAGACTCAGATTACACATAAAAACATCAATTCAACCTAATTGTGTGGTACCACCAGCACTACCAGCCGGTTCTGTTTAATCAGGAGCAATGGTAGGTTGAGGTGGACAACAAGGAGGAGGACATTGAGCAATAATATCTACTTATACATCAACAACACCAATTCATCTATATGCTCTTCAAAAGGTCTCCGCAACTTCGGTAGAGGCGTCCGTCATTTGAGGTACATTACTATTTTAGTCTTCTTGTGCATGTGTTCTATGTGATAAGGGTGCATCTCGATTTATTTGTACCTATGGGTCTAATTTGATGGTTGGGGTGAGAACCAGAATATGTAGATTCTCGTATGTCGGTTGATATTCCCTTATGAACAAATATATTTCCAAGATTTATATGTCATCGTTATTCTATTCTCATTTTTTATCATGACTTTGAATGTTATCTTATTGTTTTCTACATGTCCGGGATTAATATTATCTTAGGCATGGACTGGTTGTCAATCAACAGTACTGTGATAGAGTGTGATAGTAATCGAGTTACTTTATTTTCTGAGGAAGGAGTGACCACTCAGTATATCAGAGAATAAGATATTCCTTGTATGTTTGTGGGACACACAAAGTTGTGTCCCAACGACTCTTTCCATTTTTGAGACAAGGGAGGCATATCAAGAGTTACCTCCAGTCGTTCATGATTTCTTTGATGTGTTCCCCGATTATCTTAGTGGATTGCTACCACATCGCAAAGTAGAGGTCACCATAGATCTTTTTCTAGGTACGAGTCATATTTATGTAACTCCGTACCGTTTGGCTCCATCAGAGATGAAAGAAATGAGAACTCATGTCGATGATTTATTAAGCAAGGGGTTTATCCAATTGAGTGCGATGTTGTGGAATGCGTCGACACTATTTGTACAAAAGAAATATAAATCGATAAGGATGTGTATTGACTACAGAAAGTTGAATCGGGTAATGATTAAGAATAAGTACCCATTGCCAAAAATAGATGATTTATTCGATTAGTTGAAGAGACCAAAATACTTCTCGAAAATTGACATTCATTCGGGGTACCATTAGTTGAAGATTCTAGAAGAGGATATCCCGAAGACTAGTTTCGGGATCCGTTATAGTCATTACAAGTTTATCATCATGCCATTCAGATTGATAAATACTCTAATTGTATTTATAAATTTGATGAACAGGGTGTTCCAAGAGTACTTAGATTGTTTCGTCATTGTATTTCTAGATGATATTCTAGTGTACTAAAAGACTGAGGAGGGACACTGAGAGCATTTATGGATTGTGTTGTCGATGTTACGAGAGTATCAGCTATACGCGAAGCTATCGAAGTGTGAGTTTTGGTTTCAAGAGGTGAAATGATTGGGGTATATCATAACAGCAGAAGGGATAGGAGTAGATTCGTCAAAGGTTATAGCTACTTTAAATTAGGAGAGGCCTAAGAATGTTTTCAAGATTTGGAGTTCATCGATGGAGGAGAACGGGTTTCATTATATACTATGATTGTTCAGCTCGAGCTAATAGCCAGAGTGATCGAATCTCAGCAAGATAATGCGCAGTTACATAAGTTTATCTCTAGGGCTTAGAGTGGTGAATCCTAGGTTTGGATAGTTGGGGACCGTAGAAAGTTAAGATACTAAGTTTTTTTGTATGTACCGAAATCGATAAGGGAAGATGTGTTGAGGGAATTGCACCATTCACGATCAGCAGTACATTCGGGAAGAAACAAGATGTACCATGACTTGAGTTGCATATATTGATGGCTAAATTTGAGAAGGGATATAACCCAGTTTGTGGCACAGTGTTTGACATGTTAACAGGTAAAATGGGACAGAAAAAAGGTGGGTGGTAAGATGCAACCTCTCAAGATACCGAAGTGGAAATGGGAGCATATCACGAACGATTTTGTTTTCTTTCCCAAAATATTTACGTTCAATTCTACATATTTTACATCTTATATTATATCGTCTTCAGACAGAGAGAGGAGAGAAGAGAAGGGGAGAAGAAACTTCAACCCAAAACCATATGATTCGAGAAGAAAAGAACTCCACATGACGATCTAAAAATGGATTTGGAATCCTCTCCTCGTTCTCGTCATTTTGAGGTAAGTTTTATCCCCCAATTCTTCGGGTTCATTTATCACCATTCAAACCCTAATCAATCAATACATGTTCTAATTGGTTGATTGATTTACAATTCGTTATTGTAATGAAATTCTTCACCGATTTTCATAGCTTTCTTTAATTGAGTTAGTGTGCTCGAGTAGTGTGGGAGAAAGTTCCTTTTCGAGCTTTCCGAGGGAATCACTTGTCGTCGTATAAGGTTCGTAAAGAGAAATGAGTCCTATCCTATTGAAATACTTGTACCCAATTCAATTTTTTTTTTTCTGGCTGTGAAGTATGTTGAAAATTTGTGATCTTCGAAGCAGTGTTTTCGCCTATAGCTGGTACTATAAAATAGGAGCAACCATTGAACGGTAAACAAGGTCCATTCAAATGGCAGTTCCATTAGAACGAAAGGTCTTGTTCATTCGAACAGTGTAACCATTAGAATTGTAGAACTTGGCCATTCGAACGGCTTGCTGTTGTATGACCTATTTTGTTGATTGTTTTATTTGCAAGAGGATTTCGAAGTAATTATGTGTAATATTGATAAAATAGTAGTAGATGGTCGTTATGGACACTTGATGACAGAGTACATGTTGAAAACACTTAATAACTAAATTGTATGTAAGTGTAGTGCAAGATGAAATATAACGTGTTTAGTTTATGATAACTATTTGGATGTCATACATGTCATTTAGAATGTAAACATGGATGTTGATTATATCGGAAGTAAGCTTGTTTACTCTGAAATTCATGATAGTTATTAACACATGAAGGAACGTTATTCTATGGTGGTTGTTGGCCTTGGAAGCTTGGTTTTAAATGAACCAGTTCCGCATGAACTATATATCTTCATGTAAAAATACGAAATGATTGTATATTTTATTTGGGATGACTGCATATTCCAGATAGTTGGTTGTGATGATTATATAGATGGTTTAGATGTGGTTTTGGGCCGTAGTTGCATGTTTACAGTATTAGATGTACTACTTCCCTTTATATATATGCTTTAGTTGCAGTTGATGATTTTCTTTTCTATCATTTCTTTAGAATTGTATTAGTTTCTGACTCGTACTTGGTTGGTTTTGTTATTGTTATTGTTATTTTGCATGAAAAAACCAAGCAGAACTAGGTGCTGGAGACTACAAGAATTGAGGTTTAGGATCGGTCGAAGCTTACTTTAGTGTTGGGATTTCTTTTCATTTTGCACTTCATTTCATGATCTAAATATTTTTTGTTGTTGGCTAAGATTTATTTCATTTAGGATTGTACAATGGATGTATGGCCAAAACATGATATTAAAGCCGGTTGAATTTTGTTTTTTTCCATATACGTTTGGAGCAGTTTATTAACATGCATGATTACTAGTTGTTTTATTTTCATTCTATTATTAGTTGGGTGTTAGTAACGTACTTGGGATTGTGTTGGAATTACGGGGCATTACACCATTGGCATATTTGTTACTATTGTTTATATTTATTCCATAGAGTAGTTTCTGTATGTATAGACTGGGGAAAAAAACTCTTTAACACAATTTAATAACTAAATTATAAAAAAATCAAAACATAACACAACTTATATAATAAAACAATTAGAAAACTACAAAAACAAATCCTGTTATTTGTGTTTTCTTTTTCCAAAAACTAAATCATAAAAAAATAAAAAAATCAAAATTTAGCAAACTTTATAACTGAAATAATAAAAAAATAAAAAAAATCAAAATTTAGCAAACTTTATAACTGAAATAATAAAAAAATAAAAATCAAAATATAAGAAAAATAAAAAAGTTTAAGTTATGGAGTAAGAATTTATTCCTATTTTTTGTGTTTTTTTCATAGAGAAGTTTATGTATGTATATAAACTGGAAATGAATATATCTCCTACCATATTTCATAATCACTATTTACAAATACACTTAATTAAAGAAAATTGATGGAGATACATACATAAAAATAAGAAATAAAAGCTTTATGAAAAAAAATAATTATTATATCTATTGTTTTTATTTTTCTTTTCTGTTAGCAAATTCTTATTATTTATTTGCTTGTCCATAGATTAGTTTATCTATGTATAAACAGAAAAAAAAATTTCTTTAACACAATTTAACAATCAAATCATAAAAAAAATTGAAAAGTCGAAACATGACAACTTATATTACAAAATCATAAGAAACCTGAAAAAATCAAATTCAATAAGTTGTATTTTTTTTTTCAAAGAACTAAATCATAAAAGAACTGGTAAATCGCAATTTAATAAAATTTATAACTAAAACATCGGAAAACTAAAAAATTAAATTACAAAAAAATATAAAAACTATGGAGAAATAATATAATTTTCATCTTATTATTTGATTTCTTTGTTCTTTTAGCAAAATTATTCCTCTTAGTTATACTTTTTTTTTCATGTAGCGGTTCATATATATATAAAATGGTAAAAAAAAAAACTCATTAATAAAATTTAACAACCAAATCAAAAGAAAACTGAAAAACCAAAAACATAATACAAATTATATAACCAAATTATAAGAAAACTGAAAAATCAAAAAATAAGAAAACTAAAAAAACCACCAACTTTTAGAGTAAAAAATTTAATTTTTCTTTTTTTTTGTTTGGGTTTTTTTTCTCTTAAGCAAATTCTATTATTTGTTTTTTTATTTTTTGTATAACTAAATCATAAGAAAACTAAAAGATCAATATTTATTAAAAATGATAACGATAATATTAGAAAATTCAAAAAACAAAACATAAAAAAAAAAACTTTAAAAAGTAACTTATAGAGAAAGAAATCCAACTTTTTATCCTATTATTTGTAATCTTTTTAAGCAAATTTATTCCCATTATTTTTGTTTTTTCCATATAGCAGATTGAAATTTGTATATTTTTACTATTGTTCGACGTAGACATTTCTATAGCTAAATTTCTTTCATAATAAAAAGATCCGAGTGAGATAAAGGAAACACAAAAGAAAATTTTACTTTAAGAGGAAACTCCAATTTCATTGAGTTTCACCTTTAGAATCTCAGTAGAAATTTAAAAAGCTATTGTGATAAACTTGTGCATCATGTAACCCTAATTCTAGTAAATGATAAAAGTTCAATTTTATTTTAGGTTCTTTTAGATTATGAAAAGTTTCCCTTTTTGTTACCTTTGATAAGTTGTCTCCAAATTGGTTAACATGTATAGAAAATTAATTCAAAAAAATAAAGAGAAAAATAAGGCAAAAAATAGACACTATAAAACAAAATACATGGTCGATTATAACTCTAAAAAAATTAGAAAGAAAATGTCCTTTTTGTTCTCTTTGATAAATTGTCTCCAAGTTGGTTAACATGTTTAGAAATTTAATTCGAAGAAATAAAGAGGAAAATGAGGCAAAAAATGGAAACTATTAAACAAAACACATGGTTGATTGTTACTCAAAAATAAAATTAGAAAGAAAAAGTAAGAATTAAAAAATAAGTTATGCTAAAGAAAGCCTGTCAAGATGAAAATTTAAAATTTAAATCAAATAGATTTTATTCCTCTACTATTTATTTACATTTATAATATATTGAGCTTTGTAATGTACATGCACACGATAATTACATCAAACATTTAAAGTTAAAGTAATATTAAAGATACAATAGGATATAAACTAATAACATAATTGTATCATAGAACATATAGGGATGCAATGAAACTTGAAAAAATTTTAGAAATATGAAAATATAAATTACAAAATCAATACAAAAATATCAAACAAAATGTAAACAATTAATAACTGAGTTTGAAGATAATTTAGGAATTATTCAAAAAAGGTGCATTTTGATCATTTGAATCTAATTTAAATATATTATGGATGGGTAGCTTTTAATATTTCATAAATATCATAAAAATTTGAAATGGAATACTAACAGAAAAGTGTATAAGTAGTGAAAAGAAAATAAATCTTACAAGTGAAACTAAACTTCTAAATCATATTCCAATTCCTGCTAATTGGGGAAAATTTTTAATTTTTTAATATAATACTGACATATGACCGTAAGTAGTGGAAATAAAAACATAAGTTTTTCATACCAAGCTCATTATGTATAATTTCCTAAAATGGTGTGAAGAAGTAAGATGTTAGTTTTAACCATGGTATCACAAGTAAAACCAAGAATGAAAAAGTGAGAGGGACCGAATGTCATAAGAAAGTAAAAAACGACGCCAATGAAAAATTTCATAATTTTGTGTGTAACGCCCTGATATTTTAAACAATAATACTGTCATACAAAAAGTTCCAAATAGTGTTTGGAATTACAAATTTAATCCAAAAAGACCTTATTATTATATTTTATGGACATACAATAATACAAATACAAATATATGGGAAAGAAAATATAAATACAACTTAAAGATAGGTATGCTATGACCATTCTCGAATGAGTTCTAACATGTCCTAACTCAAGATCCTTGGTTTCTAGCTTCCAATTCTGCTTGGCATTTTCATGCAAATGAAAGTGGAGAAATAACCAAGTAGGTACGATCAGTGTATCCAATCTACCAAACTAATAATTATACAATAAACGATGTATCGAAGCATAAATATAAATCACGTTGATGAAACCAATATTAACTAAACATATATATAAATGAAATATAATACATGAATATAATACAAGTAATAACAACTAATCGGGATCACTAGGGCCTCTCGAACTTTACGCGTAAAGTGGCCGAGGAGTGTCTCTGTTGCTCGCACTACAGATCTTAGTCACTAGGGCCCCCAAAATCTATACCTTGGTCACTATGACCCCAATGTCTACATAATAGAATGATTACTGACTAGACTATGGTCACTAGGACCCTAAGTCTACTATGTCAGTCTAAGTCATATTTTAGTCAAATTCAATTAAACCATTTATGATTTAAT
>MKEJ01049973.1:0-26871 GCA_001753735.1 Embelia ribes | reverse complement strand
TTTTTTTTTTTTTTTTTTTTTTTATCATTAATTACTAAAATAACATTAATTGTGGTTAATTCATTCTGTCTCTCTATATAAAAAATACCATTTTACCAAACACCAAGCAACTTATCAAAACAATTTTTAGAATTTATTTACCAAATACTAGGATTATACCCGCTTTTAAAATCAACTTTCGAAAGTAGCTCTGCGAAGTGCATTTTGAAAAGCACCATTATACCCAAGCTAAGCTTCTGAGTTTTACAGGGGGGTTTTAAAACTGCATCATTAGAAAAGAATCATTCAATATTGTATTTATTAGAGTAATTTTTCTTTTTGCAGCTTTTATGACCCCCATAATTTTTTTATGACCTTCAACCCCCTCAAAATTTTATATATAATGTTTAGCACCCCGTATCCTAATCCTGTTTTGGCCCTGGGATGCAAGGGCAACATTGGTAATCTGTATGCGCTCAATTTCTGATGGATTTTGAACTTTTTAGTATTTTGGTTGCTTGTCTTTTTCTGAGTTCATTAGACAATCCCACAAGTGGTTCTACAGGCATATCAATTAAGTTTTAGGGATGTTCACACCCGTGTATATAAGCTATTTCATGATTCAATCCCCTTAGAAAATAAGGGGTTTGCTACAATGATCCTTCAACTAGGGAACTGTTGTTCACCCCCAACTCTATTCTTAAGTTTAGGGGTTATGGTGTGGACATTCCCTACAGTTCAATCTCTATTTTAGAGTTTGAGCTACAGGGATTAAGGGGATGATAATAGATATACTGGTGGGAATGCCCCTGCAGGGATATGTGATGGGGCTTTCCTACCATCTTAGCTATCTTCAGTGCCTAAATTTGAATATCTATATCTCAAACATTAGTTAGAGGCTGAGATATGGGGGATTTCCCCACAAAGATACACCGAACTTAAAAAAGGAAAAAGGAACTGAGGATCAACAATAGTCCCTAGTTCAAGAGGATCATTGTAGCAAATATTCTACTTTCAGGGGATTAAATAGTGTTAGATACGCAAATGGAGGTTTCCCTAAGTTTAATCTCTAACATTATGAAAGGGCTCATTTAAGAGCACTGATGTGAGTGCCCTTTTGCGAGAGTGAGATTACACAGACTGAAATTCGATGGTTATTGATTATTTGATAAAAGAGAAGTGTGTACATGTTAAGTATATGCATAGGTGGGCTAAGCCCCGAGCCTCTGGTTAGTCCTTCAGGTTTTTTCATATTTGTCAATTTGCAGTATAAATGACTGCTACTGCTCTGGGTAAGAAGAAGGGGTCCAATTCACGAAAGCCTCCACCAAAAAAGAAGCAGAAGAATGAGTTTTTCACTAAAAAGCAGAAACTTCCTCAAAAGTCTGACTTGCTCAGTGATTCTGATGACATGGGTGAAGATATAAACGATCATGAAAGCGATTCTGGTAGCGAAATGCCCTCGGGTGGTGATGATTCGGGCAGTGAGATGTCATCGGATGGCGACAACCCCTTGGCGGACGACTTCCTCCAAGGAAATGATAACGAAGGTACTGCTGTTCTTTTCTAAGCAAGGATTTTAATTTGAAATATGTGATGTTATATGATGGCGATTATGTCTTGTCTTCAAATTTGTTTTTGTTTCAGATAAAGATTCTGTTTCCGATTCTGATTCGGACTCGGATTCCGATGAAGATGATATTGAGGTGAGGGCTAGAGCTTTGGAGGAGGAGAAGGCAAAAGAAGAAGAAGATGCAGAGGATGAGTTGCAGACTAACATTAAGCAGGGTTATGATAAAGAGGGAGACGATAATGATGAGTTTAGATTACCAACCGAAGAGGTATAAATAATTCTGTGCTTATCGTTTAATAATCATTTTTGTTATTTCTTTTTTATGATAAAACATAGGCAGTAGGTAGGCCTCTTCTCATACTAATTATTAGTTGATCTCTTTATAACCTAGGAGCTTGAAGAAGAAGCAAACAGACCTCCTGATCTCCAAAATCTCCTGAGGAGAATAAAAGAGAGTGAGTTACATGTGCATTTATTGCAAGTCAAGCATAGTAGTTGAAGTCTAACAGTGTTTACACTTTTTACCAGTTGTTAGGATACTTTCAAATTTTAAGTCATTGAGGCAAGAAGATACAACGAGAAAACAGTATGTCGAGCAGCTTACAAGGGATTTAGGTTCTTATTATGGTTACAACGATTTCCTGATTGGAGCTTTGGTGGAGGTATACATCATTTGTACATGTCTTATTTTCCAGTACACTTATAATCTGGTTGTTTTTTTGTTTTTTTTAAACGTTATCCTGAACAACTTATGTTCTACAGATGTTCCCAGTTAATGAACTTATGGAACTGATTGAAGCATTTGAGAAACCTCGACCTATATGCCTCAGAACCAACACTTTGAAGGTGAATTCAGATTTTTATCTTCCTGATTTACCTTTTTCCATTTATTTTTCTAGCTTGGTGTTGGATGCTGATGTAGCATACTTTGGTCCTGTAATTTTAGACACGTCGACGTGATTTGGCTGGTGTTCTCTTGAACAGAGGTGTTAACTTGGACCCTTTGAGAAAGTGGTCAAAAGTAAGACTCACTTTAGTCCCAAAGTCTAGCCTTTAGAATTTCTGTCTTTATGATCCATTAATAATTTACTAATTTGCAGGTTGGACTGGTAGTGTATGACTCTCAAGTTCCAGTCGGTGCTACTATTGAATATATGGCTGGTCATTACATGGTACCATGATTTGCTAGAGTGGCCTTTGCCTATTCTTCCAATGGATGTCCAACATTTCCTTTTTCTCTTTGGTCTTTTCGTGTGTGCTTATTTCTCACCTCACATTTGTTTACAGCTGCAAAGTGCGAGTTCATTTTTGCCTGTTATGGCCCTTGCTCCTCAAGAGAAGGAAAAGGTCGTTGATATGGCGTAAGTATTTTTTCGTTGTCGGCTCAAAAAAATCTTGCTATATGAAGCTTTTGTTGGATCTAAATTTGAAGTCTTATATTTTTTGAATCAGTTTCCATGTCTAATGTTTGTTACTATTTTTCTTGTTATGCATTTGTTTCCTAAAAGTTGTTTGTTCCAAAAGATGGAACCTCCCTCTATTTGTTTGTTGCTGCCTTTTGAAGTGAAGATAGTAGTTCTTGGTTGTTTTTTCATTCTATTATCTTGTATAAGATATTTCTTTCATGGCACATTAACTTTTAGTGGTGCTCTTTTACTGGCAACATGATCTTTGTCTCTGTTCTTTCTTTCTTCTATGAAGGGATTTGTCCTCTCTTTATATTTAGTTTTCTTCTTCAAGCTTACCAGTCGATTTTTGTTGCGAATGAGTTGCTTTGGTCGAATAATTTCCGATAATGAGCTCTTGCATGTGAATTGAGATAATTGATTCTGAGTGGCATACATTGTTATTCCGGAGTAATAATCACTGCTTTTTTTCACCTTATTTCTCTTTCTGAGGCCTAGTTTACTAATTTACTTCCTTTTGCAGGGCTGCTCCTGGTGGTAAAACTACCTATCTTGCTGCTCTTATGAAAAACAGTGGTATGTTGTAACCTTACTTGAGTTTTCTAATGATTGTTTTTCTTTCTCCTAACTCTTTTTATCTCTATTTGTGTTTGCTGTAAAGTACCTCAGTTGTTGTACTCTAGTCTGTTGCCAATACATCGTGTATACCAAATTGAGATCTGAGGGAAATCCCTGAAAAGCGATGACATGCACGTGCCAGTTTAGTAATTTGACATAAGTTTGGTTTAGATCTTCTAGGATGAGCTAGTCAGGAAGAATGATAATTTTAAACTCTAGCTGGTGCTAGGAACCAGAGACTGTTATTAATCTTAAATTTAATAAACAAGAAACTGAGGTTTATAATACAGTCTAGTGGACGCCATGGCCTTCTATAGCGCAAAGTTGAAGAAAAAGAATCAACTGTTGCTGACCCCACTTAGATGGGAAAGAGCTTGTGTGAGTTGAATTGAGATTACAAGGGGTTAAGTTTAGCTCCCTATCCAACTTTGTTTGGTTGGGGGAAATCATGTTCTTTGTTTTCTCCTTATAGTGTTCATATTCTTGTTTGGTCACTTGAAAATTTTGATAAGCTTTCTATTGTTTGTGGTGAAGTTGTTCAAGGGCATAGCTAGTTTTCTATCTTAATGGAAGTTTCCTCCAGTTGTACTTTTGCTCGCACCATATTCCTCTTTCCTCCTAACCATCGCATGCCATAATCTAGGTATAATTTACGCAAATGAGATGAAGGAGTCAAGACTCCAGTCACTGACTGCAAATTTGCACCGTATGGGTGTAACAAATACCATAGTTTGCAACTATGATGGGAAAGAGGTGAGCTTCTTTTTTCATTTTATATTTTGTTTCTAGATCATTTGATGTTTGCTATGCAAGTTTTTGGTGTTGATCCTTCACGATTTTTGCACACCTACTATTGTCTGTGCTTTTCAATTTTATTTTTTATCATGATTGAGGACTATTGGAACATCTAATGCTCACCTTCCACTTGTAACTTGACATGGATTCTCGAGCTTATATTGCTCTTATGTGCTTTTTTTTCAATTTCTTAGTGTTTTTTGCTAATTCTAGAAATTTTATCATTGTACATTGCTTGATGCATTAATGTTTTTCTTTTGGCTTTCTGAATCCAGATGCCCAAGGTTTTGGGTGAGAAATCAGTTGATAGGGTTTTGTTAGATGCTCCATGTAGTGGTACTGGGGTAAGTGATCAGCTCTATTTCCAGATTTTTTTCTCTATATTTTTTGTTTTTTTTGTCAGTTCATTTCTCGAGAAATTAAACTACGTTTACTTTGCAGGTTATATCTAAAGATGAGTCCGTAAAGACCTCTAAAAGCTTGGATGATATACAGAAGTGTGCCCAATTGCAGAAGGTATATATGTTTTGTGATGGACATTTTTATGTGATGATAGATTCATTTTTGTACGTCTGTTTCTCCTTTGATTACTTCACACTATGATTTTTCCTTCTCTTTCTGTACTTCGACATGAATCTTTAAGATGTTTCATGTGTAGAGGATATGAAATTGTTGAATTTCCAGGATGAGTCTAGTGATACTGAAGTAGTTAGTGAATTACAAACGAAAGGCCCAAAAGATAGCATTTCAGGGCATGATGAAAAATGTGGAGTTTTCTTACGGATAGGCTTATATGGTCTAGAATGGTTGTCCCCTTGAAACTAAATCTTGCTCCAGTCTTTTTAGTTTAATAATCTTTTTTTTGTGTTCCCCTCTAGAAAGAAGCATGGATGTAGACTTCTCTTTTCAATAAGGAATTATTAGATGTGTTAAAAAACGAATAAAATAAATAATGTTCACCGAGTATTTTTGCAGTTGCTCCAAGAGGAGCCTCTGTAGATTTAGGACCCGTTTTTATTGCCTGGCTATATCTTGTGATAGAAGGGATCTACCTTGAATTGTCTGCTCCTTGGGCAAACAGAAATTTCTTATGGCTATCTTGAATTCCTACTTGCTTTTTGTTTCTCCTCAAGGACGTAAAGTTATAACTTTGTGTTTATCTTTGGTTTCATAACAGTGACTCTTGAAACTTTTATGTTCAATTGCAGGAATTGCTACTTGCTGCAATTGACATGATCGATGCCAATTCAAAGTCTGGGGGATACGTAGTTTACTCCACCTGTTCAATAATGATTCCTGAGGTTTGTTTTTCAAAGTCACCCTTTGGATATTGGTAGTGATGAGGAATCTTTTTTTTTTTTTTTTAATTATTGAATTTAGGAATGGAAATCTGCAGAATGAAGCAGTTATTGATTATGCTCTTAAGAGGAGGGATGTCAAACTTGTGCCATGTGGCCTAGACTTTGGGCGTCCAGGGTATTCCCCGATTTTAATACAACTGAAATGAAATTGCAAGCTGTATATTTGGTTTTGAACAATACGTTTTTATGTTATGTTACTATCATTTCTTATCAGGTTTGTTCGCTTCAGAGAACGTCGTTTTCACCCCTCCTTGGAGAAGACACGACGTTTCTATCCCCATGTTCATAATATGGATGGTTTTTTTGTGGCTAAGGTATATCTCGTAGTTGATAATGATGCTCCAAATTTGAGTGAAAATTATAGTCTTCAGCTGCATCAATCATCTGGAAATTAGATATCGTTCTTCACTTCATTGGTCATGTCCTAAACGTATAGATGGATTATGGTTCTCACATTTGTTAAGTCTCTCCATATTCTAGATGCAAAATTAAGGAATAGATCATGAAAGGTGGCCATTGCTACTTTGTTGAGCACCTTGTTTTCTTAGCTTTTCTTCTCATCGTTGCATAAATATCTCGTGCAGTGCATCTCGACGTACTTTTCTAGAATACAAAATCATACCAACACTTTATTTTTAGAAGATAATACGACTGGGGAGTGTTCTATTGAGGGTCTCCCCTCTGTCATTTTGAATCTTTATAATCATAACTCGACTTGAGTTGGTGTATTTTAAAATGAGCTAGTTGTTTATAATTGATATTCTAAGCCATGATTTTGCTTTGAAATCATTTCGTATGATATAGAAATTTTGTAAAAGCGGAGATGTAATTCTTGGTTTAAATGACGATTTCGTCCAGTTGTGTCACAAGCCGTGATTTTTAATTGCTTGAAGACCGAGTGGTGAGCATATTGTCTTTTGGTTCGTTATCAAATTCATGGTTGCATTTTGTTAGTTGAACTTATTTTACTTAAGAGAAGGCTGACACTATAAAGGGTTGTTTGACCAGAATAGATTCAGTAGAATTTGGTGGTAGAGTATTTAAGACTATATATTGAATAAGCTGTTTAGCCGGATGTATTTATTTATTGGATAAATGTAAGATTCAAACCTTGTCTAAAAGCCCTTGTGCATGGGATTAACAAGAAAACAACATTTCTATAAATAACTACCATGTCTTGATTCTCCAGGAAAGTTTCCTATTTTGTTTGAGCTGCTTTAATATCTGTATTCTAATGCTCAAATTGATCATTTAACTTGTGGATAATGTGTTCTTCCCACATGGGGGAAAAACGTAATTGTAATTATGATAATATGTACTGATAATAATAAATAATGCTAGCCCAGGGTCAGGCCTTTTGTTGTTAAAGGGAGCTCAGTCTGATTTTTGAAATGTGATCTTTTTGCGTATACCACTAGGTCCATTCTAGACAACCATAACCTTGATGAAATAGTCTTGATTTATATCTCTGATTGTGTCTTGCAGTTAAAGAAAATGAGCAATTCAAAACCAGTTCCAATGTGTTCTGAACCAGAAACAATGGTAGAGCAGGGCCCTAGTGATATTAACAGTGTTGAGAATGGTGTGGAAATATTGCAAAAGAAGTCAAAAAAGGATGAAACTGTAAAAGATAACACTAAGACAGAGAATGGTAAACCGAAGTTGCGAAAGGAGTATAATGCAAAGACAAATAATGGTAATGGACAATCGCAAAAGGAAGCAAATAAAGATACATCCGCAAAAGACAAGGTGAAAATGGAGAAGAAAGGTTTGTCTGGGAAGAGGAAAAATGCATCCATGCCTGCCACTGATAAGAAGAGAGAGAAAAGGAAATTTGCTTCACGAGAAGAACTTGCAGAAGCAAGGTAAGTTCCTCTTTCTCATTGCATTTCAGACCCAAAACAAGCGTGCCGTAGTTGTACTTTTATGTATTGGAATATTATACATATGACAAATCCGCTTGGCGAGGTAGTGGAGAAAGCTTAATTCTCTCAAACTAGAACGTTTATTCTATTGTACGTTTAACTTGCTTGATTCCGAATCATAGAAGCCAGCTTCAAAACTTTTGCAGGGAAAAAAAGAGGCAAGCTTTGAGGGAAGGAAGGAAAACAAAACGTGGAGCGTAAGAAGTTGGAAGATTTATCCGCAGTTATCTGTTAAATGATAACTGTGTAAAGACCGCACAGTTTTGAGCTAAAGGGGAAAAGTTTCATGGGCTTCGCCGCCTACTGTACAATGATTATCAGCTCAGTGAACGATCCTTCATTTTCTTTATATTTGACTAAAATGAAAATTATGAGAGGCTAAATGCCATCAATTTTGTTGGAGTCCGAATGAAAATTATTTATTTTGTCGGCTGAATACCAATTTGTTCCTGCGTACTGTATGTTCACAAGTCACATTTTTGCTGTGATGTATGTTTTGTATGAATTTTGCTCACATATTTGGACTAGGTTATTGTTTATGATTTTGATCCTTACATGTCATTTATTCAATCATATGGCTCAAGGGCTGAAAGAACAGGTGTAAAATAGTATTTGCTAGGTTAATGTGTACGATTTTGCTACTATATATCAAAACTCTGATTGTTAGAAATTTGATAAATATAGATAATTTTGGAATATTTAGTACATGGGCCTTTTAGCATGTAAACGCCGATCACTTTAGTTACATTATTGTTATTATCTTTTTCTTGTGCAGAAGAAAAGGACCAGGAGATGTTCCAATCAATTACTCAACCTGATTCTTGTATCAGCTAAATTAAAGAGTGCACATAATTAAAAACTACTTAAACCATGTTTGATGATTGTTTTGACTCAGCCAAACAATTCTTGGCTAACATGAGCATGATCCATTGTCTCCCACCGTCTCAGGGTCTGGGTCTGAGAATCATTTCCACAATCCACTTTGTGGCTCCACAACTTACTATCCATAGACAAGTCGAGTAATATTCTCCAATTATCAGAAATCAAACTCAATTACTATATATTAAAATAGTAATCTTACTTTTAAATACCCGTCAAAAAAAAAAAAAAATTCTTATTTTTGAAAGTGTTAGCCAACTTATCTCTTGGCATGTAGATTCGCTCTGTGATCTCTCTGTACATGTACAGGGGTACGTATGGATATCATATTCTCCCTGTTTTAAACCTTGATTGAATGTTTTGATTTCTAGGCTCACTCAAACTAATCTTTAGTAACTTGAAAATGGTCTCACTTGTATCTTCACTTCATCTCCCACCAAAAAACCATGAATCACCAATACCCACTTTACAAAACCCCACAATCCACCTTCTTCACCACTTCAACTCCCCATTTGAGCTCAAGCAAGTCCACACCCACCTCATCAAGACCCACACTCCCCTCTCATCTCTCCCCCTCACCCGAGTTGCTTCCGTCTGCGCTCTCACCCCGTGTTTCCCCTATGCTCGGAGAATCCTCGAGTTTTCCGACAGGGACATGCTCATAGTGTGGAATTCCTGCTTGAGAGCTTTTGCGGAAGGCGAAAACCCGAGTGAGGCTATTACATTGTTTTATAGATTGAGAAAAAATGGCATTTTTCCTGATAGTTTTACTTGCTCTTTTGTTCTAAAGGCATGTACTAAATTATTGGATGTTTTGCTCGGTAGGATCGTTCACGGGATTGTTATGAAACTCGGGTTATGGTCGGATTTGTTTTTGCAAAATATGATTGTTGATATGTATGGTAGTTGTGGGGAAATGGGTGATGCGTGGATGGTGTTCGATAAAATGCCTGAAAGAGATGTGGTGACTTGGAATACGATAATAACCCAGTTGGTAAAGTTAGAAGATGTCGATGGTGCTTTCGAGTTGTTTACGAGTATGCCGGAGAGGAGCGTTAGGTCGTGGACAGCCATGATATCAGGTTTCGTGAAGTGTGGTAAGCCAAAAGATGCAATCAGCCTTTTTGCAAAAATGGAAGAGATGGGTGTGAAACCAAATGAAGTGACCGTGGTAGCTGTTCTCTCGGCTTGCGCTGATTTGGGTGCTCTAGATCTCGGTAGGAGAATTCATAATTTTTCAGACCAAAGCGGGTTTAGGAAAAATACTCAGGTGTCAAACATATTAATAGACATGTATATAAAATGCGGATGCTTAGACGCTGCTCTAAGTGTTTTTAATAATATGGAAGAACGGACAATCGTGTCTTGGTCAGTGATGATCCAAGGGCTGGCAATGCATGGACAAGGAGAAGAAGCTTTAAACCTTTTTTCGAGGATGACCCAGATGGGAATTAAGCCAAATGGGGTGACATTTATTGGTCTATTACATGCTTGTAGTCACATGGGGTTGATGAACGAAGGGCGCAAGTTTTTTTCCAGCATGACAATCGATTATGGGATGATCCCCCAAATTGAACATTATGGCTGTATGGTAGATCTATTAAGTCGAGCAGGGCTTATTCAAGAGGCATACGAATTCATTGCTAACATGCCTATAAAACCAAATGGGGTAGTGTGGGGAGCTTTTCTTGGCGGATGCAAAGTTCATAAGAACATCAAAATGGCTGAGGTCGCTATAACACATCTACTCGAATTGGATCCCCTCAATGATGGGTATTACATTGTTTTGTCTAATATATACGCTGAAGCTAAACAATGGGAAGACGTGGTGAGAGTGAGAAAGATGATGCGAGATAAAGGGGTGAAGAAGACTCCCGGGTGGAGCTCGATCACAGTTGGTGGAAAGGTCCACGAGTTTGCAGCCGGAGACAAGACTCATCCTCAAGCAGAAGCGATATTCGGAAAGTGGGAAATTCTGTTGAGGGAAATGAAGCTCGAGGGTTATGTTCCGAACACTTCGGTGGTTCTTCTGGATATTGACGAGAGCGAGAAAGAAAAAGTCGTGCTACGCCATAGCGAGAAGTTAGCTCTGGCTTTTGGCTTGATGAAAACGCCAAAAGGTACACCGATAAGAATTATGAAGAACCTTCGTGTTTGCGAAGATTGTCATACCGCATTCAAATTGATATCTAGAATCGTCGATCGAGATATTATCGTTCGCGACAGGAATCGTTTCCATTTTTTTAAAGACGGGTTTTGCTCTTGCAAGGATTATTGGTAGAGAGATTTTGCTTCTAACTGCCAAGCATATAGTCAGTACTAAGTTTGGTCCAACCTAAATCTAACAAATTTGTTTTGGATTTCATTAGTTGTTAATAAGCCACAGTTTATATTAATTATTTTTATTTTTCCCAAAGTTCCTATATGTCTTGTGACTACCTTCAGATCATAGTCCCAAGAAATTAGCTTTTTCTTTGTTAACTTCCGGTAGCATATTCAGGATTCTTGTGTAGGGGAGCCGAGCCCTTTTGTTCTGTATAGACGGGCAAGAATTTCTTTCGGGGCTAGGCTTCCTCGAGGCAGCAACGATTATCTGCCTACATGTGGGTTTAATAATCGAGGTTCTTTCTTGTTGTGTTATATGCTTTGCATGTATTTGTTATGGATAAAGATTGTATATATTCGAATAAATGGATTATATATATACGTAATCTTGGGCATTTGGCGGATTTGCTTGAGCATGCTTAGCTACATAACAATGGCTAGACGCTAGTGTGTCGGTTCCATATGTAATATATATGTACACAAACCGATAATCTCAAAAGAAAATAGAATGTATTTGGCAAATGCAAAGAGGTTTTTTCCAATGCAAGTATTCACCCAATCGAACGAGTTCTCTACCTAACGCCTCTATGTTAAGGTTCGGTTCGTTATTATTGTCGCTAAACGCAAAAATTGGAAGTGCTTTTCGAAAGCAAAGCCAAAACTAAGGATCTTCGATATCTTGTTTTAGCTAATAAAAATAGAAACACACTGTCAGTTTTGTTGCGATTGAACATGATTGAGAAACCTAGATTTAGATAGGTTGCATTATAACATTGTTAATGTGAGATCAATTATGATTCTTTTAGTGATAGTGAGATCAATTATTTGCCAACTTTTTACCTGTCCAACCTAAATCTTACAATATTGTCTTAACGTGTTTTGGATTTCATTAGTTGTTAATAAGCCACAATTTATATCTACTTTTTTATTATTTCCCCCCAAGTTACTAAATGTGGATGAACATTATAGGTGGGGCATGTGCCTACTAATAAATGTAATTATTAAAGTTAACGAGCTGGCTTTTGTGTTTTTTGGACCACTAATTGTGGATATCAATGACAAAATTGAAAATTAATAACCACTTTGTTCAAGCCCCATAGGGTAGGAAGTCCTATCAATATTTTATTTTCATCGCAATGCATAAGAAAATATTTTTTTAATCTAAAATTAGTTATAATAATTGTTTTCTTAGTTTATAGTAATTTATCCTTGAAATATAGTGATTACATAACAAAAAAATTCTTATACAATTTTTTATAAACGGTGGTTGGTTTCCCAAAGAGTTACCTATGTCAATAATTTTACTCGATTACGAGCGGTCTTGTGCCTATTGGTTAGGCTACGATTATTTCACTTATTAGATTAGTATAAACCGTCTACCCACACAAAGAAATGCAATGGAATAGAAAGAACGTGCATCACTAGTGTTGTAGGGTTGATTTCTTTTGGGATAAGTTTGTACTTCTCTCGGCCCTCGGTCGGATCAGTTATGTCGATTACTAATTTTTCTTGCTTTAGTGGATCGTTCATTGTTTAGTCCCTTGTTTACCATTCTTCGTTGATTGATAATCATACTTATCCAATCGTTCATACACAACACCTCGACAAAATGACTCATTCTCCACTCTTTAAATCAATTTATCCCATTTTTTTAAACCAATTAGTAGTGTACTTATAAGTGCATGTCATGATAAGTAGCGGTCTAGAGATGTTTCAACTCCTGAATTTTTGAAATTTCAAATATTTTATGTCAACCTACTAGCTAGTTGATACACAAGATACGAAATCAACTAATTTACACGGTGAGCCCAAGTGGCGGTGTATTCGAGAATTATCTTGAGAGAATTAAGATGCATGTGTTGTGATAGTCCAATTGCCTATTCATGGTCGTAAGGGGACTAACTAATCAAAATAGTAAGATGCAATTAATTAAATTAGTGATGCTTAATACACTGGCATGATGACTAAGGATGATCATTTGATCCACAATTCATCGACTCTACGGGACCATACCCAGACCTGACATATCAAACTTGTACCGAACTTGTTGAGAACCCAAACTCGATCCAGCCTTGAAAGTTTCACATTGAACCTGGGTCTCACAAAGCCAAACAATGTCGATCAACTGTCATAATCACTCGATTCATGCGTGCAGAGCCTCAATCCATTGGGATCGGATCAGGTCGTGTTGGGTAAAGTTCTCACCCTTTTTGCGCTCAAGTAATTTTGAGGACAGCAGTGGGCAATTTCTCAATAGTTGAAGTCCTAAATGTGGAATCCACAAAGTTTGCAAGCATGAGTGAGACAGGTTGTAGGCCTTGGTGGCCCATGTGTTGATTCAGACCATTGTGTTTTGTGACAACAAAAAATATTGAAATAAATTGATTGAACATGAAAAAGTTTCACTTTAGCTTTGACCCCTCCATGTTTCCTCTCACTACCTTTCCCTCTCATCCATGCTAATACATCCACTTCTTTGGGTCTATTACACTAATGGTTCCCACAATGTTATCTAAATTTCTAGTTGGTACCCATAGTTCAATTGTAACACTAATTATTCCCAAATATTTAACAAGTGGCTAAACTAGTCCTTATTAAGGATGTCTGTCATTTTACATGATGAAAATCATTTCAAGTGCCCTGCATGTAATTCATTCAAGAGTAAAATAGACATTATTTGCAATAATTTTTCTTGTTATATCCTCCTATTTTGAGAAATTTAGGTTCTTATAGGAGAAAAACCATAAAAAAAGATCAAAATGTCAGTTTTTAAAACTGTTGCAAGGACCAAATAGAATTTGATTGCAACTATGGGGATCATCAATGTAGTTCACCCCAGTTCTTTGTAACACTCCCAAAGCCCCCCTTCTATCCCTCCACACATTTTAGAGGCCTCTTTATCTCTCTCTCTATAGTGGGTTCTCTTTACATTTGTATTTTGCTAAAGGAGAAACCCTAAAGTTTTGATCTTTGTGACTTCTTCAGGTACTTGCTTTCTTTACAACTTTTGAACTTTTTCTTTAGTGGGTTTTCATAAATTTGGGCTCTACTTTGTTTTTTAGCTTCTGGGTATTTCTGGGGTTTTAGATCCTTTGGTAGGATTTTTTGATGTGCTTATGATCTGGTACTTATCTTCTGTCTACTTGTCTCAACCCCTAATTTTATTCCCTGTAACTCAAACCCTATATTGAAAAGTGTTAGTGATGAACAATGGCCCCTTAGTTTAAGGGGATTACTGTAGCAAACTCCTATTTTTAGGGGATCATAGTGTATGTGGTACACTTGTAGGTGCATCCCCTAAAATTTAACTCTGGAGATTTAGTATTGAGGCCTCAAAGAGTGACTGGTCACCGGCGGTAGCGCTCTTATCTTGCTCCTTGTCTGTTTTTGTAGGTTTGTTCTTATCTTTCGTAATTTCCTGTCTGAAGAGGCATTTATGTGGTAAATGGATATTTTTTTATTGGTTTTTAGTTCATGTTTTTGTATAGTGGTTTGAAAAATTATTCTCATTCTGAGGGTAGATGTTTGTACATATTTTTCATATCCATGATTGTTTTCTTGATTAATTTTCTGATCTGGAACTGCACATATTTATTTGCACTTCTGTTTTTCAGAAACTCTTTTGTGGTGTTGTTATTGACATGATTGATACTTACTTTCACTAATTTGAGGGAGGGAAAATTCGCTGTTTGGGGTCAAGATCAGATTTTGATGAGAAAACACAACTTTTGCGAAAGCCGCATCTTGGCTTGCACCCTGATGTGCTATGGCTGCAGCCGCCATGGGCACCTGTAATTAGCATGACTCTCGGTTGATTGATGATCCTATCTTGACAAGAGTCATTGTTTGTGCCTTTAGTTATCCAAGTTGTGAAATTGGATATGGAGGCTACCTTTGAATATATATTCTCACTAAACAATCGAATGCTAGTTATCTGTTTGTAACTCAGTTTTGAAAATTTGATTGCATTTTCCGAATACATCTATCATGTTCTTAAGTAATTTCCTTTTATTAATGATTGTTGTTTCGATTGTGACTGTCTTTTCAGGAAGCCTTTAATGATGCGTCATACCGGGGATGTTCATAGACGGGTTAGAGATTTGTAGTATTCAGAAGCTGAATAGTGGGTTTCTTCATTTTGGTTAAATAAACGAGTTGGTGCTTTCATAATGGCCTCAAAATCTGCTGTAAGGACCTCCCAGGAAAAACTTAGCAAAATGAGCCGTGATGAAAAAATTAGTGCAAATTCTGTAGAGCCGACGCATCTGCAGGTTTCAAGGTCAAATAAACCAGAGCCCGCTATTCCAAAAAGTGCAAATGAATCTGCTTCTACGCCGACAACCAAGGA
This sequence comes from Embelia ribes, assembly GCA_001753735.1. Lineage (NCBI taxonomy): Eukaryota > Viridiplantae > Streptophyta > Magnoliopsida > Ericales > Primulaceae > Embelia > Embelia ribes. The sequence continues at coordinate 11,662 of MKEJ01049973.1, read as the reverse complement.
AGCAACAGAGAATCTCAAAGGTTTAGTTGGTAATCTGCAATCAAAGCTCCATGTGGATGAACCCAAACAAATACCAAGCGATGTAAATTCCACAATTGCTAACGCTTATCGGGATAAGAAAATCTCGGATCAAGGAATTCTAAGCTCAGTTCCTGCAGAAGTTAGCGATGGAACGAGTAGTTTCGTAAAAAGTAGTGGGAGCACTAAAATGACAGACTGTTTTGAGAGTGGGAAAAGCAGCATATGCAGAGGAAGCACTAGCAGTGATATAAGTGATGAGAGTTCTTGTAGCAGCTTCAGCAGCAATATTAGCAAACCTCATAAGGCGAATGACTCTAGGTGGGAAGCGATCCAAGCCGTCCGATCAAAAGACGGGGTTTTGGGTTTGACCCATTTTAGGTTGCTTAAAAGGTTGGGTTGTGGCGACATTGGGAGTGTCTATCTCTCGGAATTGAGTGGCACTAAATGCTATTTCGCTATGAAGGTTATGGATAAGGCTTCACTTGCGAGTCGTAAGAAGCTGCTTCGTGCTCAGACAGAGAGAGAAATTTTACAATCTTTGGATCATCCCTTTCTTCCAACCTTATACTCGAATTTCGAGACCGAAAAGTTCTCATGTTTGGTTATGGAATTTTGTCCAGGAGGGGACTTGCATACCCTAAGACAGAGGCAACCAGGAAAGCGGTTTACTGAACAAGCGGCCAAGTAAGAGTTTTATTCATATTGTTTAAAGCATCTCTTTTCTATTAAATGCCTTGTATTTTCTTTTTTAGGTAGTTCTGATTTTTTTTTTTTTTGGGTGGAAATATGATCGCTTTAATGAGCTAACTACTAGCCGTACAATGTTTCTTGTGGTTGTTTCTATATGGATGTGTTTACACTTAAGGTGATTTAGTAATGTGAGTGTCGCATTGATTGTTTTCAGCATGCTCCTGCTTTTCCCCATGTAAAGGTGTAGAAGGTCATCACAATTAGAAAGAAAATTAGCGCCATTCGGGTAAGGATGGAAATTTTGTTTGGTTACTAAAAGCAGATCATCCTAAATGAGCTATAACAAACGAAGTTGGTTATATGATTACTTATGAGTTATGACTTTGCCCACTATAAATGGTTATATTTCATCTTATTGTACATAATCTAAATTTTTTAGACTATTTAGAATGGCTATTGCTTTTAGAATCAACTTGAACACTTCTGGGTCTCAAGTTTGTCAACCAGATCTAATGGGTACCTGCCAGAAATGTTGCTTCTATTACTAGACGGGATATCAACTTCGTTATACACATTAGGATAGTATTAATACTAGGTTTCCAAGATAGTGTTTGGTAGCTTTTACTGAGAATTTACTTTTGGTTAAGTGAAAGCAAGGACAGTCAAGAAAGGTGGAGGGACAAGAGCACCTTTGTTTTGGCTTGAAAATAAGTTAAGGCGATTAAGTTGTGCCGGTTGGATTGTCAGAACCCTTAAGAGGCTATATAGGCAGTTGAATTTGTTCCTTCGAAAAACTGTGTATATGTCTTCGGATCCAGAATATTTCTGCTTTGGCTTCTTGGAATTCACTTTCTCTTTCTAAAGCAAAAGCGCACGGAGGTGAAGAGCCTTGAGAAGCCCAAAGATTGATAGTTAGGCTTGTAGTTAACGATCCTCGTGGATTTTATGGATATGTATTCCATGATCTTTGATGACATTAATAAGGGGATTCTACGGCCCTGTTTGACCTTGATGTGATAGATGTTCGAGAGACCGTTGATAGAGTGTCTTTCGAGAGCCAACTTCAAAGGAACTGGTTTGGCTAAACATGGTGATGTGGTGCTTACCATTAAACACAGCTAGCCCTTGATAAATTTTTAGTCCCTACATGGAATATTCTCCATGACCTTAGTAATCACACATCTGCCGAGACACGCAGTTATCTGTACTATATATGGTTTGTTGTCCACTATCCAATGCCAAGAGCTTGGATCGATCAGTTTATCAACTATTTTTATTAGTATTAGGACTAACATTTATTGACAATGTGTCTTGACAGATGTGTGGTTGCTAAGGCCGTGAATTATAACTCCATGGAGCAACTAGAATTTTCCCTAGACCCTACACGGCTACACCTGTATGCTCAAGTTATTTACTTTATGCGTAAATAAGTGTTTGAACATGCAGTTGAATTTGGCAGAGAATCCACTGTTTCTACTACGCCGTAGTTGTATAATTAAACATTTTTTTATCTATTTAGGACAAACCAAATAGTTCTTAGTGCAAGTGAGGCATCAGTCTTTAGCCAGAAATCTGCTAAAAAAGCACAAGCTGGTTAAAAAATAAACTCAGATCGGTATTTGGCACCATGAACAAGAGGTCCTGCTCTTTTACATAAAAGCAATGCCCCATTGGAACGATATTTTTCATACTTTTACGTTCTTCTAATATCGTAGCACTTAAACACAATTTCTTTGCATGTTAACTTGCAATAATGATATGATGCAGGTTTTACGTAGCGGAGGTTCTCCTTGCTTTGGAATACCTCCACATGCTCGGGATAGTTTATCGTGACCTAAAGCCCGAAAACATCCTAGTGAGAGAGGATGGTCATGTGATGCTCTCCGACTTTGACCTTTCTCTCCGTTGCACTGTCAGCCCGACGCTTGTCAAGTCCTCATCTGTCGACAACGAAGCCTTACGTAAGAATCCCGCGTATTGCGTTCAACCCGCTTGCATCGAGCCCTCTTGTATCCAGCCTTCATGTATTGTCCCAACAAGTTGTTTCACCCCTCGTATCTTTTCAAGCAAATCCAAGAAAGAACGAAAACCCAAAACCGAGACACTAAACCAGGTGAGCCCTTTGCCCGAGCTCATGGCCGAGCCAACGGGGGCCCGCTCAATGTCGTTCGTGGGAACTCACGAGTACTTAGCACCCGAGATTATTAAAGGTGAAGGGCATGGGAGTGCGGTGGATTGGTGGACTTTTGGTATATTCTTGTACGAATTGTTATTTGGTAAAACCCCATTTAAGGGTTCGGGGAATAGAGCCACCCTTTTCAACGTCGTGGGCCAACCGCTTAGATTTCCGGAGTCGCCCCTTGTTAGTTTTGCGGCTAGGGACTTGATTAGAGGCTTGCTTGTAAAAGAGCCTCAAAATAGGTTGGCTTATAAGAGAGGGGCGACAGAAATAAAACAGCACCCATTCTTTGAAGGCATAAATTGGGCATTGATCCGTTGTGCGAGCCCACCCGATATCCCGAGGCCCGTTGAGATCGAGAGGATCCCAGCTCCAACTGCATTGTCTGGTGAAAAGGTTGCAGCAACTGCCAACTCCGATAAAAAAGGCTCTGATAATTATCTCGAATTCGATTTCTTCTAGCGACTTTGATTTTGCGATGGCGTTTGTTTCTCCCTCGAAAGAAAGGTGTAGAGTTCTCAAGTATGAAAGGTATATTGAAAAATGTTGAATGTATTTCTGTATTGACTTGAATTGGTGTTTTATGTTTCTTATTATGTTTTTATTAGACAATTTCAATTTCTTGTATTGCAAAAGCTGGGATGTTGTTACTATCAATCCATATTGTGAAATTTAGTATGATTTAAATTTGTTCTGGTATTAGTTGATATTATAACAGTTAATCTCTCCATTTTGTTTCTCAAGTGTATGTACGCGGTGCGTGTACGCGTATATATATATATCGATTCAACCGTTGGATTTACATCGACGCAACAATTGGGTTTAGCCATTATTATCTCTATGATCCGTAACGATTCCAAGTATTACATTGATTCAACAATTGGGTTTTGGGACCGCCGAGTATAGGTTGGGTATGGATTTGAAATACAGATCCACAAATCCGACATGTAGACCATGTCTGTGATCTATCAGTCGACTAACTTGCTATGTCAGTCAAAACTAATATGCGGATAGATCTGACCCATGCCCTGCATTCCTTGCACCCTCGGATAAGAGTCCATGTCAAGTCTAGTTTTGCACGAGGTATGGTTTTTAATCAATTCTTGGAATATCTCGTGGCATATACCCGCGCCATGGTTTCTCTAAACGAAAAATGTATAGTATAAAAGTCGCAACGGGTGGGTTTAAAAAGGTTAAAAACAAAAATTATACGTATTTTCCTGACATTTGGATGCTCGTGGAGTAGACAAATTCATAACCGCGACTGTAGACAAATTCTCGAGCCATATATTTTTTTTAATTCTAAAATAGAATGAATTTTGTAATTTTATAATTATAGAGGTATATGTAGCTCTTATCAAACTTTTGGCACTTTCTCTACCTATAATAGATAATTTAAATGAACTTTTTTGATAAAATAACAAGCAAAAGATAATTCAGTTATGCAAATACAATAGGAAGCCAAATAAATTGAGCCGAGTTGGGTTTGAGATTACTAAAAATTTATTGAGATGACTCAGATCGAGTTTGAGCTTGAACTCGAGTAGCTTACAGAGAACTCAATTTATTTACATCTCTAAATAGCAATGCATATCATAGATGCAAATGAGCTGAATTGAGTTGAATCGTGGGTTGTTTGGACTCGTCTTGTTTGTTCAGTTGAACTATTTAGGCTTGGCTCGGGCTCATGACAAGACTTTCAAGTTTAATTATGGTTCGGCTCGGTCCATATTTGTAAAATTCAAGCTCGAGCTCGGCTAAACTTGTCTGGGTATATGAATTGAGTTTATAAAACATTTAGGAAAAGTCATTATTAATAGGAATCCATCATAGAATTACTATCTTTAAATAACTTGCTATCAAATATATCAAATATGGATTGTATGTATTATATATATGTAAGAGTATTTTCTAATTTGGAAATATATTTCTTATTTTAAATTTAACATGTCGCAATTCTTAAAGTGGAGAGATGGTTTACTTCGAACTCCACCTATTTATTTGAGGTGTTTTATTTTATTGGTGTACTTTTTACAAATCCAACGAAATGATAAATGAATTGAGCTCAAATTTATTTATGAACAACTTCGTTTATTTAAATATCTCCTTATTAATTACTACCTCCAACATGCCTATATATATATATATATATATATACTCTCAATTTTAAAATAAGTATTGTTTAATATTAATGTACTCAAATTAAGAAGGACCTAAAAGTCTCAATTTTAACAAATACTAATAATTAAAATTTACCCCAAATAACCTTCATTTAACGCTTGATTTCAGCTGGGTGGTTGGAACTCTAGTATAGATAGCATGGGTAAAATAAAAAAAGAAAAGAGTTATAAATATGTTATTACTTTCTAAAACGACACTTAAACTAAAACAAAAAAATTTCTGCAAAATAATAGATATTTTGAAATGGAAGAATATATATATATATATATATATATATATATATATGTATGTATATATATAGGAAGGGATCTTGGGACAAAGATTTTGAAAAAATTTATAAGCTTTTTAGGCCGATGGATCTGAAGCCAACGATTAGGATGTATCCTCACTATCCACATTCTCTCTCCACTTTCTCTCTCTATTTTTTCGGATACATATTAGCCGTTGATCTCTTCAAATCTAACGGCCTAAAAAATTTGTAAATTTTTTTTGTCAAAATTTTTATTCTATAATCTGCTTCATATATATATATATATATGACTATCTTGAAAATGAAAAATGCCGATGAGAAGTAAAGTTGTTGGGAGAAATTTTCAAAAAACAAAGTTGTTGGGAGAAGGAAGTCTGACTAAAAAAAAATTGGTGTTGGATTCGAAAGTAAAATATACATTACAAAAGTTAAATTTTTTATACATAATTATAAAAATATTTTTATAATTATTTATTATAAAATTTTATTTTTATGACCGTGTGTTAGCACGCACTCTAATCTCACACAACACCATTCCAAAGTTGTTTGGTAGCATTAGAAAGATCGCATTCAATGTTGTTGGCTATATTTGAGGAAAAGGATGACTCATTTCACATGCCCATCTTTTAATGTGGCATCTTTTTATCACTTTAGAAATTCAATCTCGGTAATATTTTGGTGGGGCCACTTATTGTTAGTGAGAATAAAATTTTTACCAATAACGCTAATATTGTTTTCTTACATGTTTTTTTTTATTAAGTGGAGCATTATTCGTCTTTAATCATAAAAATAATTATTAAATTAATAATAAAAATAATAGATTAATTTATGAATGGATGTAGATATAATGTATTTGTTTATATGTTATATTATATGTGTGATTTTAAATATTTTATATTTAGGATGGATAATCTGATGGAAATAAAATCTAAATCTTTTATATATACTATAAGATAGAGGATTAAATTTAGGAGTTAAATAAGTATAGAGATAAAAACACTGGTAGGAATGCCCTTAAAGGACTTGACAAATCCTAAATACATGCCACATTTTTAATTTGTGGCACGTAATAGAAGGGGAAAGATTAAAATTGTTTTATTTTATTTTTGTGTGTCTTAAAATTTATAATATTAATATTTTCATCAAATGGGTCAGATAGACATACAGTCTGCTCTCGCACAAATGGGAATGCAAACCCGAGCTCTAGTGTTACGGACCGAGGATTTCTCAATGTTATCTGTCAATAATATCCTCTCGAATACGCGGTAGAATGCTCGTGAGGCTTTTCGAATGCCACCAAGCAAGCTACCCATGTACTACTCATGTATGTACACTACGATCACTTGTTAATGTTCTTTCTTGTCGTGCATATGCACTCGCATGTAAGTTATGAGGTTTAACCCGAATAAGGGGGTACCCCAAGAGAATGCACAACATTGGCGCTAATTATATCAAAGTGCACACCAACCATGTCATCAATGATATTAGCCTTTTAAAGTTCCAATACATTATGTCCGCTCATCCTGATAGCTAAACCAAGCAACGCCCAATTATATAAAAGACATTGTGCCCTTTGACACGAATGCCAGCCAAGTGACGCTTATAACCTGGATGCCACAATGCACCATGTAACCCAACCTAGATGTCTGCCAAGCAACATGTCTATTGCAAGACAATGAGAACCTAACATTGTCTTTCTAGGCACACAACGCATAGCGGAAACTATAAATAACTATATCAGGAGTAATACTCACAAAAGTGGTATGTGCCAACTTTAACCAGTGGCAAGATGAGTATAAACTCCTACCTCCGGGATTTGCCCGTTGTCACACCCTCATGGGTTTCCTCGGTGACCTCAGTGACAATGCCTCTCGCGAGGAACTAGAATGCCGCTCAACAAGCTAGTCGGCCCTCTTGGTGGGTTACCCACCAATAGGGAAACTCTTTGATACTTCTGTCCTTACCCTTTGACAAGAAGTATGGGAGGGAGGTAGAGCTCAAACTTTTACCTCTTCTTAAGCACTATCTCCTCATGCATGGTTGAAATAGAGGAGATGAACATTGGTTTGTCACCTTTCAAGATTTATGGGGACACTCGTATGTTTGAAGTGTCATCCCGTGACACCAAGGAATGAAATAATGCTTTGAAAAATAAAAAAAAAGTGCATAGGGGAAAAATTAAAATACAAGGAAATTGAGTATGATACAAAAAATTACTAACAAATTTTTAAAGTTGTTATATTTAATTATAAACTTTCAGTTTTTCTTAAGATGATACATGTAGAAAGTTCTAGTAAAAACAACAAGAATTAAATTTTCAATAAAATAAAATATTTTATAACAATGATTAGTGAGTTATATAAATGTGAGTGCTTAATGCATCTTGATAAAAGGTGAAAATTTTCAGAAGTTATTATTCTAAAAAATCAGAAATTAAAATTTGAACAATGCGACTTTTTAGGACTGTTAAAATCTAAGACACCAAACATGGCGACTAAAAGTTTCGATCTTTAGAAAGTGTTTCACATGATTAATTGAATATAATAATTAATTGAGTTAATTTTTTTCTTCTTGTGGGAAAATTAAAATTAATTTTAAGAACTGTTAAATACATCTGGCTTGAAGTAATTACACTAAATTTCTTTCGTGTTAGCCAATTTTGTTGCAGACTTAGCACTATCATTTCTCATTTTATTTTGAAGGTTTCATTTTCTAGAAATTAATTTTTCATACAAAATAAAAACAGGTCACGCCAGACTTTCTAAAAAGTTAGTTTTATATATCGAAAATATTGATATACAAAAACAAGAAATTCTAAAAATATAATTTTTCAATATATTGATGTATTTGTTTTATTTTTGTACGAAAAAAAATATTTTTTTAGTAGAGATTAAGAATATCAACTTTATCAGGAAAAAAAATTAGTGTAGTAATTTTATTTATTTTTTTAAATAAAAAGACTAATTTGGAAAATTTCTCCCTTTAATTTTGCTTATGAGGAGGGGGAAGCTCGTCTTTAGAAACACTGGTGTGAATGCTCGTGAAGTGCTCTAATTTATGAAGATCAAACAAAAGCACAATGTAAAAAGGAGATCACTTTGTCCATTTCCTAATAAAAGAAGTGTCTAATTCTTTTTGTTATGTCTTGCGCAACTTTATGCTTTAGGAGTTTGGTTTATTGTAACTTTTGACGCAAGTTCTTTTCTAAAAAGTCATTATGCACTCGACTTTTAGTAATTAAATTTAGGCCTTTTCCTTTTTGAAAAAATGAAAGTTAGAAGTTACATTTATCAAATTTTTCTTGGAAAAAAAAAAAACTTAGCTTGATATTCCTCCATTCTTTTTTAAATGATCTTTAGACTTGGGCACATCAATTAAGAAAATAATTTGTTAAAATAAATAGACTAAATTGCCCCTAATTAATTTTTTGGTAATGTGCAAAAAGTGTATTGTTAGTCTAAATATGTAACTTTGGGAAGTAAGATGTATTTATTGAAACGGGTAATTTAGATAGTTTACTCTATTTTGGTATTGAATTAATCAAAATGCCACTTATTTAATAATTTTTACAATTTGCTAAAAGATCACTTAAAAAAAAGGAGACAATATATATATATATAGCAAGTTACTTCCCCTTCCCTAAAAAATAGGCTCATTTATTTTTCACACAAATTAAGAAATATTTTGGTAAATGTAGTCAAAATATTAAATGTTTATTTCTTTTACTAACGTGCCCTTATTGAGAATATAAAACAAAATGATAGTTGTTAATTAAAAAGTACATTAAATGAGGATATATTGGTAAAATACTTATTTGTAATAATTTTAAAAGGTAAAAATGACCTACAATTTGGGATGAACGAAAAAGAAAAGTGAATATATTTTTTAGGGATGGAGGGAGTAGTAGATAAACAAAAGCTATTAGCCAATACAAATTGGACATGTAATGAAAATTATGGGCATAATATTTTTCCATTATCTAATATTCCATTATTACAAGATATTGACCCAAAATGATTTAAATATATTTTGATGATACAAAGTAAGATAATTAATTTAATTAAGTGCTCAAATTAATATTCTAATAAGTTTGATTGAATATATTAAGGTTCATCAAAGTATACAAGCATGTACGAGTCAAACGAGCAAAATGAAGTATTTTTAACAAACCAGAGTTAGTGGAGTTGAGGGAGTTGACTGGGTCATTAAGGGAAGTTGACTAGGTACACTTGGGAGTTGACTGGGGAGACTATATTTAGCTGCAACAGTTTGATTGCTCAAAAGTGCTTTTTCCATTTATGGGTGTAACGGATAGTAAACTTTTTGGGCACTTCAAAGGTTAAAAATAGATGTTCAATTGAATGTTTTCATCAACAATCCAACAAGAAATTGCACTACAACAAATCAAATACAAGCTTTTAGATTAAATTCCTTATAAATCTTACTTATAAGAGGTGTAATCAATTTTCATATAATACACTTTTATAAGTGTATTAGAGTTTTCCTTTTAAACTCAAATTGATCTTTGTATTTAGAGTGAAGATGAGACTCTTTTAAGAGTAATTGAGAGATTGTCTCAATACTCAATAGAGGGTGTGAGTTGAGCCTACGTAAATCAACTTGGATGGGTGGTAATCTACAAAATCTCGGCAAGGGTTTGAGGTGAGCCCGACAAGTCTCCTTGGGTTTAAGGTTAGCCTTTGAAAATCTCTAATTAGAAATTAGCCCATGAAAATCTTGACAAGGGTATACTTCAAGACTTGAAGGGTTGTTTCAAGTGGAGTGATCAGTACCCAGAAGGTTGTAATTGTTTCGTTTGATATTAACAGAACCTCAAGCGTTTTGACTTGAGAGAGTGGACATAGGGGATTATGGGATATTTAGCCGAATCATTATAAAAATTCGTTTGCTCTCTTCTCTTATTTTAATTTATTGCATTGCTTTATTTTTGCATATTTTATATTAATCAATATTTGCAAAAAAGAGGGTCATCAAGTGGTATCAAAGCTAGTCTCTAATTTTTCAAAAACCTAACCATTTTGAGAGCAAAGATCTATGACATCATTTATACATTCATACTTTTACTTTAATTTTAAAATATGTGAATGATTAATTATGTTGAGAAATATGTGAAAGATACTAAAATTATTTGTGAAAAACAAAATTTTCCAAATTTCATTTTTTTTAAATGTGCTCATTATGCTCACTTGCGTTTTCAAACTTATTTACTTAACTTTATTTTGATAGCTCATAGATGATCAACTACAATTTATTTTCAAACTTGTTAATGCAAACAAGGCTTATCATATTGCTCACATTATGTTACATCTTTATAACTTGATTTTTTTTTTGAACACCAAAAAGTGCAAATATATAAATGTCTATCTAAAGGGGAGTATTAGTCAAATAAATTATCTTGATAGTTTGTCATCATCAAAAAGGAGAAGATTGTTGACCCAAAATGGTTTAAATATATTTTGATGATACAAAGTAAGATAATTAATTTAATTAAGTGCTCATATTAATTTTCTAATAAGTTTGATTGAGTATATTAAGGTTCATCAAAGTATACAAGCATGTATGAGTCAAATGAGCAAAACAAAGCATTTTTAATAAACCAGAGTCAGTGGAGTTGAGGGAGTCGACTCTCTCATTTAGGGAGTTGACTGGTTCATCAGGGGAAGTCGACTAGGTACTCCGGAGAGTCGACTGGGGAGACTATATTTGTCTACAATGGTCTGATTACTCAAAAATGCTTTTTCCATTTATGGGTATAACGGATAGTAAATTTTTTGGGTACTTCAAAGGTTGTAAATAAATGCTCAATTGAATGTTTTCATCAACAATCCAACAAAAAATTGCACTATAACAAATCATATACAAGCTTTTAGGTTAAATTCCTTGTAAATCTTACTTTTAAGATCTGTAATCAATTTTCATATAATACACTCTTATAAGTGGATTAGAGTTTTCCTTTTAAACTCAAATTGATCTTTGTATTTAGAGTGAGGGGAGAGACTCTTATAAGAGTAATTAAGGGATTAGTGCTTGTTTCCAAGCATGTCCTAAAAAATCACACGTCACTGTTGTCAAACGCATTCGTAATTATCTTGCAGGCACAATAAACTTAGGTTTATTTTACCTACGTCATACTAGTTTTAAATTAGTTGGTTACTCTGATGCTGACTTTGTTGGGTATAAATTAGATCGTAAAAGTGCCAGTGGCACATGTCATCACATAAACAAACACTAAATATCATATCTGGTCTACTGACAGTTAAATAAATAAGGAATCCAATCATAACTCAATATAGACATTGGTCTATATTCTTACTAGATTC
>MKEJ01049968.1:0-15768 GCA_001753735.1 Embelia ribes | reverse complement strand
AAGAACATGATATAATATATTATGGATATGGGTTCATGTATGCAGTCTTTTAGGTATTGAAGTTTGTTTGTTTTCATATACGATCTATATGCAGGCTAAGAAGATACTTTTTCTACATATATAGGCCATATGTAGACTAAGTAGATATTTTAATTAAATATACAAGTTATATGCAGGCTATAGTGTAGATTTCTTTTCGTCATACTCTAATGTTGGTTTGCTGTAGAATGAGTTGTGGAAGAAGCAATGTAGATAGTATTCAATTTTCCTTATTCTTATACAAGCTCGCGTCCCCGGGTTACTAGGATTCGGGCGTGACAACTAATGCCCCAATTATTCGTCACCGCCGTTAACTTCCGTTAGTCAGGATGAGTAATGAACTTTGGTGATTGAAAAGAAGAGAGAGGAGAGAGATCTTATTGTTTTTTTTAAAAAAAATTAATAATTGTTAGTTAGAACACTTGTCAATTTTTAGTGAATTAATTGAACCGATGTTGCATAGGTATAAGGTCCTTTAAAGTAAAGGGACTAAAAGTATAATAAAATGAAAGTGGAACTGAAAAATAACAGACTCTCCCAATTCCACGTTTTTTTCTGTTCTCATTCTCACATGTTTCTAAATAGAGAAAAAGGAAGAAAAGAGGGAAGAAGAGGTTCTTAAACAAATCCGTCCGATTCAGGAGGGAGAGTACTTCACGTGAAGAACAAAACGGGGATTGGACTTCGTCTCCTCATCCTCGTCACTTTGAGGTAAGTTTCATTCATCAATTCTTCGGATTCATTCATCCCTAAATTCATACTCTAACCAATCGAGACATGTTCTAAGTGTTTGATTGATTCTCGAGTCATCATTATAATAAAGTTACTTGATGATGTAGGTTTTTATAATTGGATTGGTATGGGGTAGGATTCTTCTCCAAGCTTTTCTAGGGGAATCACTTATCTTAGCATAAGGTATGTTGTGGAATAATGATTCACTTGTAAGGAAATCCATACTTTAGTTTATTTTTTTGTGTTTTAGACTGAATTGTAGAGGTTTTGAATATGAGATTGGGTCCTTCTCCAAGCTTTTCTAGGGGAATCCTTACTTTCATTTGGACAAGATGTATTTCGTCCGAATGAGATTGGGTTATTCTGGTTTGATAGTTGTTCTTTCATGAGAACTTTAAAGTAATTAATGTATATTTTTTATGAAACAATAGTAGCTAGTCATTATTGGAACTTGATGACTGAAAATATATTGAAATCTTTTGAAGGTAAATTGTAAGTGAAGTGTAGTATGAAATGAAACATGCTAGTGAATGACAACTAAATGTCTCACGTATCATCTAAAGCATGGGCATGCCTATGATAGATTTAGGGAATAGGACTACTTACTTAAATTTGAAGTTTATATTTTTAGTTGTGACACACAGAGGAACTTATATTCCGCAGTGGTCGTGGCACACAAAAGAACATATATTCTATGGTGGTCGTGGACACGGAGTCCATAGTGGCCGTAACTTTTTGTGAGTACTCATTTCCTTGACCCACGGAGTCCGTGGTAGTTGATGGTCTTGGAAGTATGCTTTCGAGTGGCCGGGAAGAAGTGGGAGGACTGTATATCCGGAGTGATTGGTTGTGATAATTACTTGAAAGATGGAGTTGTAGTATAGCTGCATTTGTATATTTGTAGTTGTAGAGATATTCATTTATATTACACGAAATTATTGTAGTAGTGAATAATGTTTTCTTACATATCATTTCTTTATAATTGCATCCAATTTCTAAATCGTGCCTGCTCGGTTAATTTTTCTACTGTTATTTTACATAAAAAAAAAGCCAAGGAGAACCAAGAGTTGGGATTCATGAGAAGTTAGTATTGGTTGGACCGTATTCAAGGTCGGCATATTTTTATTACTCTTAGTACTACTTTTCGTCCTAGACAATTGTAGGCCTATAGCCAAGATAATGTTTATTTTTATTTGTTTTTAAATAAAAATGTATGACCATAAAACATGATAATAAGGCCGGTTGGATTTTGCTTGTTTCATATACATTTGGAACATTTTTTATTAATAAAGCACAACTATTAGCTGCTTTATTTGATTATACGATAAGCTTGGGCGTCAATGACATACTCGGAGTTGCTTAAAATTTTGGGCTGTTACAGTCACCACCGCTACAAAATTGAAACCTTAATGCTACTGCCACCATTGCAAACCCTAATCGAACCCAAGTCAAACTCAAGCCAGTCCTTTCGCCATTGCCTTTCTAGCAATCCACTCGTTATCACTCTAGTTGTGTACGCCCCAGCTATCAACAGCAGCAATGTCGTCGTTGTCGTCGCTGAGCTCGACGTCGCAGAGGAGAGAACGAGAGATACAACGACAGAGAAAGAGAGACAAACAACGACACATGAGATATTTGGGTTATTTACATGACTGGTCCTTGCAATTTGACAAGATTTCATAATTACCCAGTAATTCTACAATCAGGACAATCAAATGCTATTGCTCTTGTTTCATTATTGTTCTTTGCTATATGAATCGTTCGTATTTTTTATTGCATCAAATTTTATTTGTCATGTGCTTTCTATTAGCCTACTTTTCCTTTCATTATTATTTAGCCTCCTCTAATTCCATTTTATACAAAACCCATCATTGTTTGCCATTTATTAAAGAAGACAAATTATCTCTAGTAATGGTTAACATTAGTACATTTTATTTGGCCGGTACTTTAGGATTTAAGTTCTAATACTCTTTGTTGCACTAGTCCCCATCGTTAAAATAAAAGTGAAATTTGTTAGCTATTCATTCCTTTAATTGTTTACTAATCTTAAAATGCATAATATAGTTAGTGTTTCTTGCTATTACGTGGTAGTCGTCTAGCCCAGCCTAGTTCCACTACCATGACTATGTATAAGTCTAGCACCACAAGTGGCCATACCCTAGAGTCTATAGTACAAATGATTGAGCAGACAAATATCAATGCGAGGGAACAACATGATACCTTGCAAGTCGAGATTCACTATCTCACTAACAAGGTTGATACCCTTAAAAACGCAAATAATCCCAAACATAGGCTTCCTCCTCGGGATCATAGGTACAACAGAGGGCGCTTATATGGAGAAAAGAAGAGCGCATGTTGAAACATGTTAATATATATGTGTCTTCCTTTGATGGTCATATAGATCCTAGTGTCTTTAACTAGTGGGTCCGAGATATTAAACGATATTTCAAATGGTTTGACATGTCAGAGGATAAGCAAGTTGAGTTCACTAGCATGAAGCTCATTGAGAATGCTCAACTCTTTTAGGAGAGTATTAAAGATCTCTTTGTGAAACGGAGGGCATCACCAGTCCGTAGTTCGGAGAAAATGAAAGACACTGGGAGGGAAAGGTATTGCATTAGATCACGTGTTGGGTCACTTGGGATCTGGGACATGACAAGGATCATAGGTATAATCCTTGGGAAGCTTACTCACTCGTTAGAGAGAATGAGTGGGATGCGTATATGGCAACAAGAAGTGCATATGTTCAAACATGTTAAGGTAGATGTGTCTACCTTTGATGGTCATCTAAATCCTCGTGTCTTTAATCGGTGGGTCTAAGATATTGAAAGATATTTCAAATGGTTTGACATGTCAGAGGATAAGCAAGTTGAGTTCATTAGCATGAAGCTCATTGAGAATGCTCAACTCTTTTAAGAGAGTATTAAAGATCTCTTTGTGAGACGGAGGGCATCACCAGTCCGTAGTTCCGAGAAAATGAAAGACACTGGGAGGAAAAGTACGAGCCTATGTCATACGAGCTTAATCTGTCAGACAAATGGCAGACCATCAAGTAAGGAAATCATTTAGCGTTGGAGTATGTTAGTCAATTTGATGAGTTTAGACCGAAATGTAACATTGATGCAAATGACTCAATGACCTTAAGCAAGTTTCGACAAGGACTGAATGAGACCGTGAAATGAGAGGTTGTCCCTTAAAAAGTCATTACCATCGACCATACATGTTCTTTAGTTCAAGAATATTAGTCAATTGCCAAGCCTTCTTATAATAATAGGAATGGTAGCTCTCATCTTTAACTATCCAGTCCAAGTCTGTCATAGGCCTTGTCTCGTCTAGTAGGCCACCCTTGCTTGATAATCTACAGAAAGGCATTTTCAACACCCCACAGCATTAAAAACAAGTCTAATGCTTCAATTGTAAGGCTTTTGGTTATATATCTACCAAGTCTCCTAAACGGGGGCACTAATCATTGAATATCAAATAACAAAAGAGTATTTCGAGGACCAAGTCTATGGACCTAATCTTGAAGAGTTAGGTGATCTAAATAAAGAGAACAATGAGGTTTTTGTTGGATGTATCCAAACAAACACCTCTAAGGTTAACCCTAATACCTTTGTCAACACCTTGCCCAAATTAGGTGTGGTGCATTGTACCTTGACCTAAGCACAAGAGGTTGTGATTGGTGTCGCACTGTTATCCTTCATACTTATATCAAGATCAATCATAGGGCTTATAAAGTGATCATTGACAATGATAGTTACATTAACATCCGCTATCATGTCATGTTTTGGCCTACACCATGTCCTTCACCCTCCTCCTTATAGTGTCTCTTGGGTTGACATATCGACTATTGCAGTAAAGGAATGTTGTAAGGTTCCCATTCAGTTTCTTGCATATAAGGATCATACCTGGTGTGACATCATTCCAATGGACATCGCCATGTTATTTTAGGCTGTCATTGATTGTTTGACATGTATGTGGCCCAACATGGTTATGCTAATTCATGCTCTTTCATGCATAAAGGTAAGAAATTCATTTAAACCATCTATCGCCGAAGCCCACATCACCTGCTAACGTGAGTGACAACAACAAGCACAAAGACTTGCACATCATTAGCCCTAAGGAATTTGAACGTGGATTCGTTACAGACTTAATCATCTCTGCTTTAGTTGTTAAAGACACATCCCTGGATTTTGTGCAGATACATATGAAGACGCTATTTAGATTATCTATGACTTCTAGGATGTATACTCTAAAGACCTCCCAAATCACATGACTCCATTGCGTGATATCCCTAACTCTTCACTTCCAAACTAACCTCATTACAAGATGAATCCTAAAGATCATGCCAAGTTTCAAAGGCAAGTAGATGAGGTTCTCCAAAATGGATTTATTTGGGAAAGCTTGAGCCCATGTGCAATCCCAGCTCTTATGACTCCTAAGAAAGATGCTTCATAGTAGATATGTGTGGATAGTCGGAGCCATCAATAGGTTCACATTCAAGTATCGTTTCCTGATCCCTCAACTTGATGATATGTTGAATTCAAAGATTGACCATCAAATCTAGATTTGGCTTGGAGATGAGTGGAAAATTGAATTTAAGACAAAGGATGGTCTTTAAGAGTGGTTGGTTATGCCTTTCGACCTTTCCAATACTCCAAGCACTTTCATGCGATTGATGACCCAAGCCCTTAGGCCTTTCCTGGGGATGTTTCTTATGGTGTATTTTGATAACATCTTTGTCTATAGTAAGTCACGTGAGGAACACATAGATCACCTTACGTAAGGCTGCTCTGCTCTTAGATAGGAGTGCCTTTATGAGAAGATTAGAGCCATTGTCGAATGGCCAAAACCAAAGAATATTCATGATATTCGAAGCTTCCATAGTTTATCGACTTTCTATCATCACTTTATTAAGGGGTTTAGTACGATTATGACAACCTTTGTAGATGCATGAGGGGAGAATTTCGGTAGACATTGGAAGTCGGTGAAATTTTTGCCTTTATCAAGAAAGGATTTTAGAAACCTCAATTATGAAAATTCCTTAACTTTTCTAAGGTGTTTGAGGTAGATTGTAATGCCTCCAGAGTTAGTATTGGTGGAGTCATTAGCCAAGAGCCTCACCCAATTGCTTATTTTAGTGAGAAGTTGAGTGACTATATGTTGAAATATTCTACCTATGAGAAGGATTTGTACACAATAGTCCGGGTCTTGCATTATTGGAGTCATTATTTGTTACCCCATGAGTTTGTCTTATATTATGATCATGAGTCCCTTCGTTTTCTCAACTCTAAAAAAAACTAAATCACCGGTACTATGGTTGGGTTGAGTACCTGCATTCAATTGTGTTTTAAAGCATAAAAAAGGACTTGAGAATTAGGCTGTTGACATTTTGAGTCGACGTGTCTCATTACTATCCATTATGGTATCAAGGTCGTTCACTTTGAGAAGTTGAGGGAGGAATATAAATCTTGTCAAGACTTTAGGGGGATTTTTTTTTTCTTTGCTTAGCGGACAGATTCTTGATGCTAAGGATTTTTGTCATCAACACAAATATCTCTTTAAAATTGATAAGTTGTGCATCCCTGGCACTTCCATGAGATATTTCATTGTCTAGGATACCCATGCAAGTGGTCTTTTAGGCTATTGTGGGCGAGATAAGACAATTGAGGAAGTGAAGATCAAGTTATATGGCCTTGGCTGAAAAGGAATGACGCTAAGATATTCACAGTCGTACATGTCATTTGGCTAAGCATAAGAAGAAAAACATTGGATTGTACATTCCTCTTCCTATACGTAATTGTCATTAACATGATGTCAGCATGGACTTTGGGTTGGGCATTCCCCATACTTTGAAGAAGCACAACTCCATTCTTGTTGTAGTAGATTGCTTTTCTAAAATGGTGCACTTCATTCCTTGCACTAAAATATTTGATATGTCTCGTGTTGGTATGTTGTATTTTAGTAAGATTGCCAACCTGTATGGACTTCTTAAGTCTCTTGTCTGATAGGGATATCTGTTTCACCAGTCATTTTTGGCGCACTTTGAGGAGCATGGTTTGTACCAAGCTTAAGTTTTCAACTACCTACCACCTTCAAACTAATGTGCAAACTAAGGCTGTCAATCGTAGTTTAGGAGCATTATTGAGAAGTTTACTCTAGGAAAATCTTAAAGGATGGGACTTAGTCCTTCCGGTCGATCGGATCACATATAACAATTTCATCAATAGGTCAACTAGTGTGAGCCTTTTTTAAATTGTGCATGGTTACAAGTCTAGGAACCCGTTAGACCTTATCCTTATGTCCCTGCATGTTAGAGTCTCAGTGTCTGCTGAGGAATTCACACATCTACGCAAGTTACATATCGAGATCAATAAACGAATAGAAGCAAGCTATGCATCTTTATAAACTCCGTGTTGATGTTAATAAATACCACGTTGATTTTAATGTTGGGGATTATGTTTTGGTTAGCATTTGACCAGAGCGACGTTCATTTGGACACATGTCCAAATTGCAACCACGTGTTGCTAGACCATTTAAAATTCTAAAATGTATTGGCCTAAATGCTTATGTTATTGTTATACCTCCCGACTTTGATTATAGCTCTACCTTCAATGTTGAGGAACTTATCGCCTTCAATGACTTTTTCACACCTCCGGATGATCATTTTACTTCAATTACCACTTTGCCTAGTGAACTTGAGCTCGATGACATCACTATTCTCAATTTGCCACTCCCTTCCTACTCAACACACAAAGATAAAATTGATGCTATTCTTGCTGATCGGATTATATTCACTAGTGATGAAACAGTACATCAATATTATGGTCGTTGGCCCAATCATTCAGAGTTTGAACCTACTTAGATTTCCAAAGACACTTTGCAACAACATAATCCCGACATGTTAAAGTTCTAGCGGAGTTGCTAGGATCATCCAGTGCCTGTGTCGAGCTCACACGAGGTCAGATTTCCGATCACACATTTATAGCCATCGAAAGAAAAAGATTGCACAACCCCTTGGCCTTTGGTTGGGAGATCGATACGTGCAGAGCTTTTTTTTGTTGGGATCTAGCTTTTTCATCCACCTTCACTCGCCATAATCAAATTCTTTTCACCCCGATAGAGTTGATAAGAATATATTTGCTTTATTTGTTATTTTTATTTATTTTATTTTATTTTTGGTGAATGTTTATATGAGAGATTTGATTTTTATTTTATTGGATTTTTAGGGGGATTTATTTCATTATCTAGTTATTAGAGTTTTTCTTTAAATACCAAGCTTCTTGGTACTTTAGACAGTTTTTATGGAATAAAAATTGAGTGCTTTCTTTCTCCCACCATTCTCTTTCCGTCTCTATCTTTCTACTGTTATATTCTTTACTATGACTGCGGCATCATAACCACCGTCGCAGGCATCAGACAGTAATTCCAGAGCGTGCAGATATCAAGATTGAGTATAAAAGTTAATTGCGCAATACCTCTTTCATATCAATAACTAAATCACACATCTCCCTGAATCCTTCACTAATACTTGCTGCTTTAAAACATCAAATTTCTACATACAAAGGCTTCATGTGACTACTGTTAAATTAAGGAAAAGGCAAAAGTAAATTCACAAAGGTTGCGTACATGACCAACAAGATAATGCCAATGTCGTCTATCATATTAGTTTTGTGGTCTTTTTTTCCTTTCTTTATTTGGTCTTGTTCAGCTTGAGGTGACCATGTTTCGTCAAGGTAACAAATACAGGCCTGCAAATTCCACATATACTAACATCTCAGTATTTGTGACTACCTTTGAGTTGATAACAGCAACATCTATTTAGACCACGAAGTGAAAACCATTTACTGAACCTACAAAAAGTATCCTTTCTAAGCCCTTTAAACAGGGGTTCTAATAATTTTTCTAGTAAAATGCTCCATTACGAACAGACTACCTGCATTTTTTCCAGTAATTGATATTCTGGAGCCCCAAAAGATCAAAATTGAAGTATTATTTTCAAAGTATATACAAACTAACTCTAGCTTTCAAAACCTTGCCACAAACAGAGAATAACTTGCCACTTCACATACCATAATATCAGCTATGCACTTTGAAGCACTTCAGATAGGGGAACAATGTAAGCAGTTCTCCGCGGCTTCGTCTCTTGAAAGGTATATAGACATCAAATCAGATGAACCACATTCGAAAACCAAATATTTCCATTTATAAAAATGAAGCTTAGAGAAGACTTTTCTTGGAAATACAACTAGAAAGCTAACATAGAATTCAGGTACTATAGGTCACGGCCATGCTAGTTTAGCTTTCAGAGTTTCAATTTGAAATTAATTACGTCGTTAGAAAAGAACATAACTCTTGAAGATGAGAACTAAAAAGGCTAATATGTTTGTCTATTCAAGATACAGACCAATAAAAGCACCACCGGTGAGTAAATCCATGAATAAGGTAGATAGATAAAAAAAACAAGAGAAGCAATGAAACAATGACAAAGGGTATAGGGTGACCATCTTAATGATGTCACATTAAAAGTGACAACTAAAGTCTAAAGGTGACACATAAATGCGTTTCAACCTCAAGTGAATGTGTTACACTTTTGCTACGTAGTTGCATCAATGGTCAAAACCATCCTATTCATTTTGCCGGTTGGGTTCCTCAACATGAAACTAAAGTCTAAAGGTGACATTAATGCGTTTCAATACCAAGTAAAGATGTTACACTTTACCACGTTGCCGCAACAATATGGTCATAACCATCCCATTCATTGTGCTGGTTACAGAGGCGGACGCAGAAATTTTACGAAGGGTGGGCAGTATCTATACAAGTTAAATATTAAAATTCACGACATATACTTTTTTATTTAAGACTTGTGCAATTTATAACAAGTACAATTTTTAGCTTAATTTCTTTAAATATATCTACATTAATTCAACAAAAAAATGAAATAATTAAACACAAAATTTCCAACATATTATCTTGTTTTAGCAATGACAAGATATACTACTCAATGGGATACTTTTATTTTGATTTAGTCAAGTTATAAATTATTTGAATATACATATTATGGAAAAAAATTAGAAAAGTAAAAGATCTTAAAATGGATGAGTATGAAATATCAAATCATAAATAATTAGAACATAATTAAAATAATATTTGGATCGATTACTCAAAACTGTTCAGTCATTTCCATAATTCATAAGCTCAGCCCACCATTTTATAGATGTAAAAAAAAAAATAATGGAGTGCAGCCAGCAGGATTGAAAACCATACATAATAGTTAGAACGCTCAGCTGGTACTACTTGGAGAACCACGCTGTTATGTTTCTTCAATTGATCTTTTTATTATATCTAAAGAGTTTATGTATATATTGTATATAAATACTAAAAAATTATTAATTTTTCTTGGCACAAAACCTTGGGGGGAAGGGGTGGTGCAATTGCTCCCCTTTGCCACCACATAGATCCGCCCCTGGTTGGTTGGGTTCCTAACTAAGAATGAGACCAAGCATTCAAGACAGCATTTTCAGTTCTTTTAATACATGGATCTTCAGGCAAAGACAATGCATAGTGAAAATGATACAATTGATGAGAACAACTTACCTTGATGTTAATGCATCCATTCACATCAAGGGTCGTAATTGTTTTTGAGCAGGACATGGACAAAGCCTCCAGACATTTATCTGTCACACCGATGATTCCAAACAAGCTGCAGAAACAGATGTAGCAAAATTACTAACTCATGTTACCAAAAAAAGAAAAAAATATCAAGAAGCCATAAAACACAGTATGGGAGACCATAGGCGGATTAGACCGAGCCTCGCATGAGTCTTGCATAATGCTCAAACTATGTGTACAGCTTTCCTAACATATTGAGCGCTACACCATGGGTTTGCTTTCTAATACAGATGCTAGATGTAGTACACAGCTTGTCAGATAGTCATCACATCAATATCAAAGTATTTAGAGTTCAACTACTCAGGCAATCGCATATTCTGATACTTAAAGCCACTATAGCCTAACTAAATGCAAATGCCCCAATTCTCCGCACTCAAAAACATTACCCTTCTCAAGATTTACCTGAGAAATTCAAGAAACCTGCAACGTTGTGCAAGTGCTATGACCCCCATGTCAGTCAGACGCACACACCTATTCAGATAACAATTGGTTTGCCAATAAAGATCAGTAATTACCTTGCTTCAATAATTATCTAGGAAATGATTCGCCAACTTACCAAGTCAAGCTGAGAGACACCAGATTATGGCATTTGGCTATGCAGGAAAGTCCTTGATCACTTAAATTCTGACATTCAGTTCCAGAATCATAAATCCTGGCTAGATACTTAAGAAAGCCATATTTATCTTGGGGGTGAGAATATGAGATTGTACCTGGGCACCACAAAGATCTAAGAATCTGAGTTGGGGCAATAGGGAAATCTTCTCGTAAGCCTTGTCTGTAAAGCTACATAAATTGAAACCATATAGTCATATCTTTGAGATCATACACCTTTTCGTTATTTACTTGTCAGCAGAACCTTCCAAGGTAATACCTAGAAAGAGCATAGAGATTTAGAATCTGAAGAGAAGAGCACTTGAGCAATATCCGGCACAAGCCTTCATCTGTTAGTTTCACACACCTAAAAACATGAAATAAAGTAGAAATTTGAATCTGCTAGACTACTCAATCACAGAATGAAAGAATTAACAAATGAAGTGTCTGAAAATTGTGGACTAGCACTAGCTTGCTGTAAAATTACTATTAAATGTCACTAAGAGTTCTCTTCTTGTAATGAGGCAACTCTTGTCTCTTAAATTTTTTTACGGACAAACTCACATACCTAGTGAGGTTTAAACTCTCCAAATATGGATAATGGTCAGCAACAAGTTGCAGACTTTTGTCAGAAACACTCTGTGATCGCCAAATCAAACATGTGTCAAATACAAATTCTTCAAAAATAGCTAGAACTGAATTCAACATATGAAATATTAGGAACTGCAAAAAAAAATAATAATAATCAATTGAAAAAGAAAAGGGAAATGTATGCAGTATATAAACAACATATTGCCAAACATCCAAAAAGAAAAACAAAAGAAACAACACCTTAAAGTAAACATGCCATATCGATGTATGGAAACTGCATTAGTTCATGATAATACCTTACAGCCACTCAAGTTCAAATCCACTATAAACTTGCAGTTACTCACCAAATGCTTTACACCTAAGTCCGTTACCCTGAAGATCAATTTGCCTTTACAAGTCATTACTAGATAGACAATGAGATAGTGCAGAACGTCAAAAATAGAAACAATCGACCTTAACAAACCTAACATTCCAATAAATTGAGAAGACCTTCAGATTAGGACAAACTGTTGTAATAGCTTCGATTCCCTTATCAGATACTTTTTGGCAGCTATTCAAGTTCAAGGACTCCAAATCTTGGAGGGAGTTTGCATACTGCAACATCACAATAAAGATAGAAATTATGAAGAAAAAAGCTACAACCATAATATGGCAAGAGTGAATAGTTTACAACCCAAAAAGTTATTGCATGGTTCAAAGTTGTATTATTATTTGTTCTAGGATACATTTATCATGCAGAACAAACTCAATTCAGCTCATGACGGAGATATATTCCCTCTATTAAAACTACAAAATTATACGATAGAAGGAATATGGAGCAGAGGTTATATTCCTCTTAAAAACTGAAACACTCAGTATTGAGCTTTGAGAATTTAACTTGCCAAAGAAGAGGTTCACACTTAATGTTGGAAAACCAATCTTTGATTTAGGACAGGCACACAAGGTGAGGTGATACGGAACGAGCTAGCAGGGGAAATGAAAAACCTATAATTTTCAATGTTGGGAAAGTTGGATGGTGTTTTGAGATTTGCAATCAGAACACCAAAACCAATTCTAGTTTTGAAGGACTTATTCGATGTTTGAGCCAATGTGGAGTACCTTTTACTCTACGCTAGAGAGGTGAGAATGAAGTTGATCAAGAGATATAGTAAAATCAGTCCAATCCCAAGATTATCATCTATCTGACTGGTAAAAGTAAATGGCATCAATCCTTTTCCTAGCCAGAAAATGATTCTTGAGTCAATGAACAAGGAACTTTCTTCTACGCCCGAAGTCAACTATATTCTTTCCCAATTTATTGTTTTGCGAGTATGATGATCCAAGGTATAAAATCACATATGCATTTTACACAAATTGTAACTCTTTACTTCCAAATAATACTGGTAAATAGGTACATTCCCAATTGCAAGTCTTGCGACTATATTGAGGCTGGGATACATACTAGAAACACAATACATGCTGCAAATTTTGCATATAATGACATGAATGTTTAATGACCATACTTGAAATGGCTTTTAAAATTTTCAATTGAAAGGGAAAATACAATTGGACATCATCAACTAGAAGCGTACCTTGCTTTGAAGAGTATCAAGATGTCTGTCTTCAACATCCCGTGCAAATTCCAGGTTTATATGCTTTACATGGTTATATCTTGACTAAGAAACACCAAAATACCACATCTGTCAGAGCAAAACTAGCTGGCTCCAACTTTCTATATATATATATAATTTTTTTTATTTTTTTGCGCAACTACTAGTTCAAAGTACACAATGGCTCAAAAAAGTATGTTGGGGCTTTTGTCATTTGCTATGTTTAACAAGATGGATCAATTGGTTAATAAACAAGAGTACATCTTGGAAAGTTAAACCAGGCACCAAAAGAAAAAAAAAAGTACGAAGCCATACTAGAACTCGTGCCGCGCCTTTTCACAGTTCTAATTGTCAGATTCTGTCCATAAATTATGTTGAATACATGTCATTTAATTAATACATATGCTACTTAACGAACAGACATAACAAAAAAAGAATTCTCAATCAGATACATAGACAATGTCATGAAACCAATCATAGTTTTCAAAACCCGACGGCATTCATTTTCAGAACATCAATAGAAATGAAAATGACATTGCAATTCCAAAATTTAATTTTTCAGTTCTACATAGCAATCAAATAACAACACGACAAACTTCAAAAGGGCCACTAGCATCCTCAAAGGAAATGACAGTTAGGAACTCAATTAAACCCAGCATGATTCCTGGAACCAAGTTTTAGGAAAAGGGGCACTTTGAAACCGGGCATAGTTTACCCACCCCACTAGTTGTTAGCCTTTCATTTTTAGGAAATTATCAAGAAGTAGTTTAACAATGCATACTTGATAGTTTTCTGAAGTTACCCACCCCACTAGTTGCTAAACTTTCACTTTCAGGAAATGGTAAAAAAAAATAGTTCATAATGCATCATAACAATGGATACTCAAAAGTTTTCTAAAGTTAAACACCAAAAATAACAAGCACCCAAAACTTCAGCAGCAGACCAGTGAGACAGCTGAAACAAGCCGATCTCCAGCATAGCCCATCTCATGAAAATCAAGCACCTGATATCAAAATCCAACTTTAAACATCATAAAACCAAATAAGCACATTTTTAAAGTTACTGATTGACAAACCAATCTATACCTATAAGACCAGCAATAAAATTTGAGATGGAAAAAAAACTCATTGCTTTTCTTCGTGGTTTAACTTGAGAAAATGACTAGACAATTTCCCAAAAACTGAATCCAGAGAAAAGCAACCCTCGCAAAAATGTAGTTACTAAAATTACATAACAAAACTGAAATATGGAAAATAAGAAGAAGAAAATAAAAGGTTAAAACTGGTAAAAAAACTGCAAGCATATGGCTTTACTAAAATATGGATTCTGCTCCTTGCCATTTTGTATATCTATTTTCACAAGAAACATAAACAAAACATAAATTTAAATTTTAAACCCACATTATTAAAAGCATTGCCAACAACGTATATTCTCATCACTAATTTTTACTCATTATAGCTCAAACTGTAAAACAAAGGCTGGATATAGGGAATATCAAAACCAGATCCGTAAACTTAAAAATAATACTGGGGACAAACAGTGGTCCTGAAGTTAAAGGTAATCAATGTGGTAAACCCCCTATCATTCAGGGAATTGAATAGCATCGGATACACTGATGACAGCATTCCCTAAAACTGAGTTCCTAATTTTAAGATAAATGATATTTATAGAGTGGCTCATGGGAAGCCCAAGTGAGTATACAAATATGGTTCAAAGTTAATGGGGAATAAAAAATGTAATAAATTTTCCATTTCTGTGTCCATTTTCTCAAACTACATAGAAGAATATCTTCTTCTTTCTTCTCTGTTAGCATCCCTAATCTATTTTTTGGTATTTGGAACAAAAACAGTACACAAATTTTCAAGTACACAATTTGATAGCAAAAGGCTTTACAAACTCTATTAATCACTCATGAGTCACAAATGAAGTGCAAAGATTTTGCCAAGTAAGTGTTCTCAAAGTAAACGGGACGACAAAAGAACGTTGTGCAATACAAACGGTTTTAATACAATCTTTTGTTTAAAACTACATCCTAATGTTTAGGATAACATACAATTTATGTTAAAAAGTTCCTAAACTAGTATTATTATTAGTCAAAAATATTCTTTGGAAGTGTAAAATGGAAAAACAGTTAAAAACAGAATTATGTGAAATGTACGGGATGTGTCAAAAAACAGTATTTTTCATTTCCATATTATGGACGGAGGTTTTTTATTTGTATATATGTACCGGTATTAGACTGCAATAGTTCGATTATGAGTAATCCTATGCAAACTCAAAAAGCTCCCAGAAACCTTATCCATACAATTTGCAGATATATATTCTAATACATTACATGTGATACAAAACATAATAATATCAAATAAATTCTTATACATTAACGTAACATCAACGGTTAAGATTTTAGGTTAAGGATAAGAGTGTAACTAAGCATTTTTCACTCGATTATTTACTAACAATAGTTTCTAATTAATTACGAGAAAATGACAAATCAAATGAGAGAAACAATTGAACAAAACACCACACAAAATTAATATACATACAAAATATGCAA